>JACXGM010005827.1:17377-34259 GCA_016801145.1 Umbra pygmaea
TGTGTGTGTGTGTGTGTGTGTGTGTGTGTGTGTGTGTGTGTATTCATTTTGTAACAGTTTATTTGGTCCTGCTACTGAAGCAACCACTTTAACAAAGTGAAGACCTGACAGCACACAGACCTCAGACGTGTTGCCATGTTTTAACAGAGTAATGAACCAGAGGTGAGGCAGGCTAATCCCACACACCCAGTCAAGCATTTTGACACAGAGGACACAAGCATCGTTTACAGAGAGGGACAGTCTAGGGAATCATACAGCATCCATGTATGCCTGTGGAGGCTATTTAAACAGAGGGGGAAAGCCACTCCTCCACTGTGATCCTTTGACTCCAAAGTCACTAAAGATTGTGCCATCCCTCCAGGGCCGGCCCCAGGCAATAGCGAACTAAGCTGAATCAAATTCTGCTTAGGGCGCCGCAAAAGGCTCGGGCCGGCACTGCATCCGTCCCATAGCAGGACCAGTCAGTCAGCCTAATGCAAGCTGCACGGCAACACTGGACAATAAGTCAGGGACATGAATCCCACTGTTAATGGATAAGTCATGCTGTTCTAATCTGTAGTGCATTTCATTATTAAGCCTCGATCACACCCGCCCATCAGTGTTATCTGTCAAACCAGAAATACCTTCATGTCTAATGGAACTCAGGGATTTCCTTGCAACATTGCATTGCAAAGTAACTTGCAGTGAATTTTGTGTGGCACATGCATCAGATTGATCTACTATATGCACTCAATTGTGGGCTTAGACAGATTAAAAGACATGGTACTGTAAACAGACTGTTAAAATCGACTTGCCTATGCGTGCGTAGATATTTCTGCTAGCACATTGTTATTAAACATGCTGATTACTTGACTGAGCTTGTGCTGTGTATCTCGCTCTTGGTTAGATCATTAATCAGCTCCTCAAGCCAGAAAGCATGATTTCACATGTTTGCTAATTGTTAATGTACATTCTGGTCTAAAGACATTCTACCTTTGACAAACTATACATCAGGATATTTATGATGCATTGCATAATGTCATTTTTATCATTTGTAATGTTACGGTGATAATGGAATCGATGGATGTGCTTTGTTGTAATACAATGCTAAACACTACCTGGTGGCATCAGAGGCACAAATACAAAAAGTCCCAGAGGTTCTCAATTGGATTCAGGTCTGAGGGCCAGTCAATGGCATCAATACCTTCGTCATCCAGGAACAGCCTACACACTCTGGCCACATGAGGCCAGGCGTTGTCCTGCACCAGGAGGAACCCAGGGCTCACCGAACCAGCATATCGTCTGAAAATGGGTCTGAGGATTTCATCCTGGTACCGAACAGCAGTCAGGGTAACATTGGCTAGCACATGGAGGTCTAGTCAACCCTCCAAGGATATGCCTCCCCAGACCATCACTGACCAATCGCCTACCCGGTCATGCTGAATGATTTTGTAGGACGCATAGCGTTCACCACAGCATCTTCAGACTCTTTCACGTCTGTCAGATGTGCTCAGTGTGAACCTGCTCTCATCTGTGAAGAGAACAGAGCAACAATGGCGGACCTGACAATTCTACTGTTCTCTGGCGAATGCCAATCTGGCTGCATTGGTACTGGGCTGTAAGCACAGGTCCCACTAGAGGATGTCGGGCCCACATGCCATCCTCATGGAGTCTGTTTCTGACTGTTTGGTAAGGAACATGCACACTAGTAGACTGCTTGAGGCCACTTTGTAGGGCTCTGACAGTGCTCCTCCTGTTCCTCCTTACACAAAGGAGCAGATCCCAGTCCTGCTGCTGGGTTGATTGATGCCCTTCTATGGCACTCTCCAGGTCTCCTTGTGTAATGGCCCATCTCCTGTTATCTCTTCCATGCTCTTGAGACTGTACTGGGAAACAAAGCCAACCTTCTTGCAATGGCAAGTAGGTTACCAGTAGTGACAAGGACACTAGCAACATGCAAAACTGAAGAAGAATCAGTCAGGAAGGATAAGAAGAGAGCCATTGTCTGTGGCCAACATCTGAAAAACCATTCCCTTTTGGGTGTTGTCTTGCTGTTGCCTCTCCAGTGCACCTGTTGTCTTTTTCATTTGCACCAAAACAGATGACACTGATTTACAATCACTTATGTTTCCTAACTGGACAGATTGATATCTGTGAAGTTTAATTGACTTGATGTTATACTGTGATTATTGTGTGTTCCTTTCATTTCTTAAGTCTGGTTTACACCAGACACTGAGAGAGCAATTCACTTTCAACTTCTAATCACATATGGAAGCCTACATTTTTCCAGGTTTTTATTAAATCTACCTATTTGAATTGAGCACAAAAAACAAGCTGTGAATAATATCAATAAAATTCAGAAAAGCACAATCTCTTCTTGAACATTTTTTAATACCTTGAAACAGCCAACCATCCCAGTCCAGTTTGCCCTTAGCCCAGCATACCTACATTATAGTTACCCCAATCCCTTTCCAACCACCCACATCATTCATCCATCCATCCATTTGCCAGCAGCATAGCGCCCTGTATTCCACTGCTGGTTTGTTTCAAAAGCTAAGCAGGGTTGGGCCTGGTTAGTCCCTGGATGGGCAACCAATGCTGCTGGAAGTGGTGTTGGAGGGCCAGTAGGAGGCACTCTTCCCTCTGGTCTAAAGATCATTCCCAATGCCCCAGGGCAGTGATGGGGACATCTGCCCTGCGTAGGGTGCCGTCATTCAGATGGGACGTTAAATGGGTGTCTTGACTCCCTGTGGTCATAAAAAATCCCATGGTACTTATTGTAAGAGTAGGGGTGTTAACCCCGGTGTCATGGCCAAATTCCCAACCAGGCCTCACTTCAATCATGGCCACCTAACAATCCCCCTCCTTCCTAATTGGCATATATAACTACTCACCTCTCCATCTAATATCTGATGTGTGGTGAGCGTTCTGGCGCAAAATGGCTGCCGTGCATCACAAAGTGGGTGCTACACATTGGTGGTGGATGAGATGGGCTCTCATCCTCACTGTGTAAAGCGGTTTAGGTAGTTTGAAAAGCGCTATATAAGTTGAATTAATTATTATTATTATCCTTCATCTATCCATCCATCCCCATTACTTCTTAACTTTAATTAAAAACTGTACAAACATTTCTCAGTAAAGCATCTAATAAGAAAAACATGCAATGCTATTTCAATTAATTAATTAATTAATTAATTAAAAATTAATGTTTTCCTATTAACCAGCGTGCATAGGCTATATTGACTCGCGGGAATGCTAGATTGCGCGAGAGACAGGTTGACGTTTTGAACCTGTTACTGCCTAAAATAGCGCAACTATGGGCACGTGTTCAGCGCTGCTCCAATGCTCTTCAAACCCCACTTCTGGACTGACATAGTAAGTCCTTGAGACACACTAGTTTGGACCAGAGGACTTTTAATAATGCCATAGGCCCAAAGTGCAGCTCGACATTATGTCAATATACAAGTTGCCAAAGAGAAACTCGTCAGGGCTTCAGGCTTGTCGATGAATAAAAGGTAGAAAAGCAATAAAGAAAAAATCAAACATACAAGCTAAATTAATTACATGGTCTAATAAGTATATGAACACAGCGTTGAACATAGGGTAATATGTTTTACTGTACAAAATGAAACACTAAAGGTCAACGTTTTAAAATTGCGCTTTTCCAACACGACACACCACTATTATTCGTTTGCAAAAATGTATACAGTGTATACTTACATGTAACAAAGTTGTATAGGCGTGTATCAGTTGTCCGGCTAATTTATTGGAATAGGGCAAAACAGTACACGTTGTGAAGCAACAATACAGTTATACCCCTCCCATGGTGCGCACATTTGGAGATGCCTACAACTCTTGAGAGTAAACGCGAACTTCTGTCACTCGAGGAGTGGGTTTCAGACCGAGGCTGGCCGGCTAAATATATCAGCGAGTCAGAACGGAACATACTTCCCATTTTGGCACACCTTGAAGAGTTGTAAGGCCAGCCTATCCCATTGTAGCCAGTAGAACAACAAATACTTGATATAGCCTATTTAGTGTGAGATCAACTTATTTCTTTAATTTTGACCGAATCAAATCGCATCTGAATTCCCCATTTATAACATAAAACTAGTATGGGATAGGTAGGCCTAGTGTCCTATATCTTGAAAAATACTAACAAAACTATTGCCAGTCAGATTAGCTCAAATGGAATAAGAAAACACACGGAAATAAACCATCCACTCTCTCTACCAATGGATTGCTCTCTCTAGTCTTATTAATCACATACCAATGCAATGTGCATGACACTGATTATGGAAAACGTTGTCTTGGAATCAGATCTGAATCAATGCCGGGATTATGTTACAATGTACACACGGCCTTCTGTAGGTTCTTACGCAGAAGGAGTTGTATACAATCATTCCATGTCAATGGAGAGTTACATTTTGTGCAGTCAATTAAATATCGCATAGCTGTGTAATTATGGCAAGCTATTTGAACATGTATTCACATTTTTGAACTAGTTGAAATACCTATTATATGGCAAGCCATTTTAACGTTTATTCATTTTTTGAACTAGTTGAAATTCACATTCTTGATATCAAGAATTCACATTCTCGATATTATGGCAAGCCGTTTAAACATATATTCATTTTTTTGAACTAGTTACAATTCTGTTTGAACTAGTTTGAAATGTATATGTTGATATCAACAATTTTCATTTTTGATATCAAGAATTCACATTTTTGATATCAACAATTACACTTCTTGATATCAACATTTGGCATTCTTGATATCAACATTTGGCATTCTTGATATCAACAATTGGCATTCTTGATATCAAGAAATATATTTTTGATATCAAGTTTTCACATAGTTGATATCAAAAATGCAATTTGAACTAGTGGTTATGTTAACTGGTGGGCGGTAGGCGAGGCGGGATGGTTAAATACAGGTTGTATACATACAATAATGCAAGGGTTAAGACAAAACATGGATGATGACACCGATTTCATCTTATTTCGATTTTGATTTGAAATAATTTGTGAAGCCAGAACACGCACAACCTTGAGGCGGATGGGCTACAACAGCAGAAGACGCCACCGGGTACCATTCATCTCCACTACAAATAGGAAAAAGAGGCTACAATTTGCAAGAGCAGACCAAATTTGGACAGTTGAAGACTGGAAACATATTGCCTGGTCTGAAGATTCTCGATTTCTGTTGAGACATTAAGATGGTAGAGTCAGAATTTGGCGTAAACAGAATGAGAACATGGATCCATCATGCCTTGTTACCACTGTGCAGGCTGGTGGTGGTGTAATGGTTTGGGGGATGTTTTCTTGGCACACTTTAGGCCCCTTAGTGCCAATTGGTCATCGTTTAAATGCCACGGCCTACCTGAGCATTGTTTCTGACCATGTCCATCCCTTCGTGGCCACCATGTACCCATCCTCTGATGGCTACTTCCAGCAGGATAATGCACCATGTCATAAAGCTCGAATCATTTCAAATTGGTTTCTTGAACATGACAATGAGTTCACTGTACTAAAATGGCCCCCCACAGTCACCAGATCTCAACCCAATAGAGCATCTTTGGGATGTGGTGGAACAGGAGCTTCGTGCCCTGGATGTGCATCCCACAAATCTCCATCAACTGCAAGATGCTATCCTATCAATATGGGCCAACATTTCTAAAGAATGCTTTCAGCACCTTGTTGAATCAATGCCATGTAGAATTAAGCCAGTTCTGAAGGCGAAAGGGGGTCAAACACTAATAGTATGGTGTTCCTAATAAATCCTTTAGGTGAGTGTATATACATATATATATATATATATATATATATATATATATATATATATATATATATATATATATATATATATATCTTTTAAGATATGCACTGTACGTTAGTATTAAAACATACACAGTACCTGATTGGTTGTACTTGTTTTGTTAATTCAATAAAAATAAAAACATCCTTTATTGAATTTACTACTTCCAGCAGACACAAGAGGTCACTATTGTCATTCCAGAGATGTGCAAGTATTAACAAACCTGGCTTGAGCTTTAGTGAACTGTTCTGATTTGATCTTTTCAGGTTTGTTATATCCAGGAAGGTACAGGAATTGTCATTTATCCAATTCCTGTTTTAAATGAACTGAATTGGGTTGAGTATGCGGTTAAGTAGTTGCGTTCTTCTGCTTCAAATCCTCAGTGTCTTGAGGGGTTTGGGAGATGGTAATTTTATAATGAACAACGTGCTAACCCTCCCAAAAAAACACAATATAATTAAATGGTTAAGAAACCCAGGTTAGGAATGCTCCAGGGTACGTTTCACTTGTAAGAACAGCTTTTAAGGTCCATCAGCTAAATGAGTGTTGGCGAATGGGTATATAGAGGTATGACTATGTTATTCCCCTCTTCCATGCGGATGGTAATGAACAAAGGAACAGCCTTAGTTGGTAATCAGACTAATGTACTGATGACTGGTTTGATGGGGTAAATGGGAGGTAGAAGGGCCTACGGCGTATCAGACTGGAGCAGGAGTTAGATACATGGTGGTTACTAAGGCCCTGTCTGGCTCTTGATTGACAAGACATGCTGGGATAAATAGCTGGAGTTCTTCCCTGGGACCCATTATCAGGTAGTTCTGCTCTCTGTATCCTCACGACTGCTTGGTGACTGCAGGTCCTGCTTACACGTTCAGTGGTGCTAGTCCTCGGCTGTGACATAGATGACCTGGAGAAGAGGGGCTCCGTGGTGAGTACTTAGATCACTTCAACATAATGTACTATTTGGGCCAGTTTTACAGAAACATATTAAGTCTAGCCTAGGTAAATGAAAAATCAAGCTATTTTAGTCCTAGACTAGCCTTAATCTGTGTCTGTGATATCAGCCCAATATGGATTAAGCCTCAAGCTATTTTAGTCCTAGACTAGCCTTAAACTGTGTCTGTGATATCAGCCATATATGGACTAAGCCTCAAGAATGACAGAGATCTCGAAATATTTTTTTGTTAATTTGGCTTTTTTGCCGCTATTTGCTGGTTTTGAATTATTATTTTTTATAGTAAATGCCCTCAACATAAAACACTAAAAGTGCTATATTAAAATATATAATATAATCACATTAACTGGTTACATTGTATGTGTCAAGGTGGAGGTGGTGTGCGCTCCTGCTGTCCGGTACAATACTGGGCTCATGGCTTCACCCAATGACTCTGAGCCAGGCATCTGCCATCAACCTGCGACGGTTCATTGGCTGTGCTGTTCGGGAGTTCACCTTCCTGGCCAAGAAACCAGGTTGTGGTGGGCTGCACATTACCACTGACGCCTGCTGGGGGCGCTGTGAGACCTGGGAGGTGAGAGAAAATAGTCGTACACAATCAGAATGTCATTAGAAATTGACAACGATATCAGGAATTATATTAATAATAAGCAAATGTAAAAAAAAGTATTTGGATTATTGTAAAATAAAATGTGTACAAATGTATCCTGTTAAGAGTTTGAATGTGCACCTGTGACCAAATGATTAAGCAATAGAGTAATCAAGTCTTAAACTTTAATGACAGGAAGTAACATAATTGTGGATGTGGTTTATTTTTTTCTCTTTAGAAGCCAGTCCTGGATCCTCCCTACATAGAGTCCTACCAGCGCGTGTGTACCTACAATGAGACCCGCCTGGTGACGGTGCGGTTGCCTAACTGCTCTGCCAATGTGGAGCCCATGTACACGTATCCAGTAGCTCTGCGGTGCGACTGTGGGGTGTGTTTGACCAGCAGCACAGAATGCATCACATCCGTCTGACCACGCCCCTGTCACTGCTTAGAGCTAAGGGCAGTTACCCTATGGACCGAATGGAAAAAATCGTTCTATTTCCTTTTATTATACAACTTGGAAAAACGTGACACATTAATAAATAATGTAATGTGAATTCTGAATGTTGTATCTTCAATTAAACATAGCTCACTCAATATCCTTTAAAAGACATTCATAAAGAGGGTACACACTTGTTTTTCTACATTTTTGATGATAAAAATGCGATAGAAAGTTTGTTATATAATTAGTGTACTCACGTGTCACTAAGGTGCTGCAGGGCTGTGTTTGAGCTCTCACGCTCAGGGCATCTAAACTGGGGGGTGGGGTTAAGTACACTGGAGCCTAGACACTCTCACAGATACTGGCTCAAATTGTTACACGCACATAAACACACACGCCAGAAGGTGACAGTGATGTCGAACTCACTTACAGTCCATCTTGGGTTCATCACAAACTCTTCACGATTCAGAACCTAAACACACACATCATCAGCCAGTCTCCTGAGATAATAATATTAATAGTACAGTCTCCCTGGGATTTATGCTGTCAGACTTTTAATGTGGCCACTCAAAGGTAATCCCTCATTTTGGGATGGGAAATAACAGTCAGAGCAAACGATCATCTTCAATCGATGTTTGACTCCGTGTTTAAATCCATGTCAAATCAGTAAACCTGCACAAGGTTGCCTGACTTCCTCGTGCCAACATGTTTTAACATAGTATAAACTAACCAGGAGTATTGAACAGACTTGGCTGCACTTCTGTGTCAGCTGGTCCAGTTTCTTGGGTCTTCCTCTTAAACACACTGACAGTCTACAGCGCTGTCACTGTCAAACAGAAAATGGCTTTTCAAAGAGGCAAGGTTAGAAGACCTGGCTGTTTGTCTCAAGAGAGTACAATTCCATGGCCCTCTGGTGAAGCTGCTGTAACGGCCCCTGTTGTTTTAATCGTTTCTGACATTACCGCTGCTTCCACCTCGGGCCAGAGGGGGATGGAAGTGTAGGGAGGAGGCGATGTGGATGGAAGGGGGACCTGTAACAGCTTCTGGCAGCAGGATTGCAGGGGAGCACTGCAACATCTTCATGGAAAAAGGAAGGCACAGATGATGAAGATGACGACAGACAAAAACAAAGATGATGAGAACCTGGTCATTTAGACTTGTTACAGCACTAATGTAGGCTACTGAGAGAGCCTACATGAAGTACAATGACTACAGCAGCACACAGGATGGATTCTCATTCTAAAGGAAAATTCTAAACAACTTAAACATGTCCTTAGCTGAGACCATGCACAAGTCAAATATATCTCCAACTGACTACGGTGAAATAATTAACTCTGTGGTTCTGGAAGTTTTCCATGATTTAACATATTGAATCAAATGAGATCTTAGTGTGTGGCTGGTACAAGTATGATAATCAATGGCCTTAATGCTTTAATACTTTCATTGTGTTAGTTTAGCAAGAGTCAAAAACATTTTGAAATAATTTTATTGGCACCTGTCCAATATTGCCAAAGGTTTCTTAGGGAGTAAAAAAACTCTCTCCGTTTTTAAGACCACGTAACTACTGTAAGGATATTGTGGACAAACATTGTGACCAACCCATATATAATATGAATTTACATTTTGTATGATAAAGGTCAGTTGTGGGGTTTCAAACATAACATTGAACCTGTTTTGAAATACATTTTCAAATTGTTATCATTGCATCAAACTGTCAATGTTTTGTGATAATTAGTGTCCTAGAAATGTTAGCTTGCTAGTTATCAGGTCTGAAATGTTTGTAGAACTATTGCTATTTTTAGCCGCATAGCTAAAAATCACGAATCCCTATTATCCCCCACCTTCTACGTTTATCGGCCACATCCATCCTTATTTTGATTAACTACATTATTTGTTATGTTATTTTTTATTCAAAAAGCTACATAGTGGTGTTCTCCGAACTTAAGTGTTACTAAAGGTAGGCCTAACTTGTTTGCAATGTGTTCCTGTTAACGAGACTGACCGCACAGTGTGCCCTTGTGTGGATTTTTAAAGAAGTAGCCTATTTATTTTCAGTATACTGTAAAGATTGACAGTGGTTGTTAAAGCTACATATTATTTAACACTTAATGACATTTAGATATCTAATAAGCTAGGAAATTTAGCAACACCTTTAGCTGTAATTTAGAGGTTAAAATAGGATATCACCTGAGGTAGCCTCGTGTCTGTCGCCCAAGTCAAATTTAACGATTTTTAACTTTTAACACAATTTCGACGCATCACCTTTTAAAAATAGCAAAAAAGAACTTAACCTACATAACATTTGATAAAAGTCGGTGGATGAAATACTATACTTGATAGTAAAATGTACTGTTGTTCTTCAGTAAATGTCAATTTTGAACTTGAAGTATCAGATAATAAGGTGTGGTCGATAATTGGTGGCAGGGTGCCAGGTCAACCAGAAAATACTAGCCCAATGACTGCTCAAAAACAGCCCAAAATGCCTTAAAACTAGCCCAATTTGTTTACATCGCTACTGAGTTAATAATTCCAATACTTTTTTTCCACAATTTACATTTAAATGTAATCTTTTTTACCCTATATTATTAATTTCAAAAAAGTTATTTGTTCATTCCACAACATGGTTAGCTATATCTTGCCTTTAATTATCTCCACGTACAGGAATGAGTTCGAGGATCAGCAAGAATGAGAGTACAGCTGCGAAATACAGACTTGGTCACATTGATTTAAAGGAAAATGCAGCAGTTGTAGTTGTTCAAAAATAGCCCAAAAAACCGCAACCCGCGACCAATATATTTTCTACCGCCAAATTGATTTAAAAATCGCCCAATTTGGCTAGAAAACCGCGGACATGGCAACACTGATTGGTGGTAAGGATGGGCGGACTGATACCAAAGTCAATACTTCCGATACTGAAGTCATTTTTCGGAATTGATACAAGCATGAAAACATCCATACTAGGTGTTTTAAAAATAAACCTATTAATTAATATTTCTAATCAAACAGAGCTTATTAAATGCTGAGAATTACCATTTAACCAGACAAGCAGAGCGGACACATGACAAGGCTGAATACTGTTAACCAATATGAGACAAAGGGAATCATATACTGATATACTTTGTTTTCTTAAGGTAATGTTACCAATTATCTGATGTGCATATACTAATACCATCCAATTAACATTTTAAGTTCCACAACAATCCTGTTTTAATGTGTTATGTACAGTATCTGTATATACTGTACATGTGTTTGGTGATTCATTGTCCTTCAAATAGGCTTGTGGTCCATTTCCTTAAATCTCTGATAAATGAGATTTTTATTGATGTAGTCTTTCATCTTAATGTTTATATTTCATATTTCTATTATTTCTTTATGTTTTAATTGTTGTAATAGAGGGTCAGGTTTTTTTTATTAAGGGGCACCAGTGCGGGGGCCACCGATTGTATCAGGGTTGCGGTGGCCCCCCCTGGCCCACCTTGGGGGTGCCCCCCCTGGCCCACCTTGGGGGTGCCCCTGAATTCATACTTCAATAGTTTCTAAACACAACATACCATCAGTCTATCAATTATATCCTCCCTGACTTGAGAAAATGTTATTGACAAAGTATGAATTTAGAAAAGTAAGTCTGGATTTTTTTTTACCAATTGAACTTGCACTCTTAGTATACTGAAAACAGGAAGTAGCGTGCGAGCTGGCATTTTCTCCTCATTGGCAGAAATGTAAGAAAAGATACATTTTAAATACAACTGACTTTTATTATACAAAATATATATAGTTATATATATGTACCAAAAGCAATTGGGCTTCTTGAATATGGGATTTTGTTTGTGAAAGAACATTAGATTTTCACAGAAATAATCATTATTTCACAAAGCTGTATGAAGCACATTCATGTCAAGAGAGCCATATAACCTTATACCAGGAGCACTCGCGCTAGCTCGACCCTGTTTTCCCTGACTGAGCGAGATGACTGATGAGGGAGACAGTCAAATAATTACTTCAAGTGGTTTAGGAACACAGGTAAATTATAGAATTTCTTAATTGTTCCCCTTTAATGAGCTTTTTGGACTTAAAACAACAACAAATGAGTCAACTTGAAATAATATCAGAGTTTAGTCCTGTTGCTAAATAAAGCCAACAAAAAACCTCAAAAGGAAGAAATGTATGAGACCATAATGCAATTTATGGTATTTACGGTAATAAAAATAGGTTAAAGACGGTCTGTTTCAATGTAACACATTGCTGCAGATTACCGTGATCCTCTTAGAATCAGAACCCTGAACCTGAACATTAGTATTCCAATCACACATGCAATACAGCCACATGAATATCTGTAATATCTAACTGGGGTACAGGGCTAATAGCACATACAGTATCAGCTTTACAAATCTAATTTCAAGGAGTTCTGACTTCTATATCTCATCACTGAAAGTTTTTTGCGATTAAATGTTTTTTTTTCTCCTTGGTCATTTGAAAGTATAAAGAGAGTGTACATTGAATTAGTGATTCTGACATCCTGCAGACATATCCCAGTAATATATTTTCATGTCTGAGAAGTTGACACTAGAAAACCCCACACAGAGATGTCCCAGACAGCACTTTATTTAGCTGACAGTTAAGGTGTGCAACTGTAAAAACAATACATGAGCCATTGTGGGAATCCTCAGTGCTACTTATTAATGACATTTGCTTAAATAAGCGGTAGAAAACAGGAACATTCCAGTAGAAAATGATTGGACTAGGTGTCACCATGTGTTTCCCAGTTCCAATGCCCCCATACGGAACGGTATCCAGACACCGCGCTACGACACCGCAACCACACAGACACGCTAGCAAACGTTAGCATGCTCAGGACACAATCAGTGCGTAACATTAGAAGGAGATCATCATGGAAGAGAAGGTTGCAGAGAGGGCGAAGGAGAAAGGTTAGAGAATAGAGAAGAGAATGTGACACCACAGTGAGTTGTGTGTGAGAGAGAGAGAGAGAGAGAGAGAGAGAGAGAGAGAGAGAGAGAGGAGATAGGGGTTGAGGGTACAGCAATACATTCAGGCAGCTGAGGGGGAGACATGATATGTCCCCTCACTTTGATGAAACAAAGGCTGAGCAGCCAAGCAAGCATGCAGACAGGCGCGCAGGCAGACAGACAGGATTTCTCTCACACTCAGATCACAAGGAATTGTCTTCAGATGCATGTCAAATAAAGATTGAAGGATAAAGGCGCTGGCTCGCCAGCACTGGTCCATCCCCTGGCCGTTCACGAACTTCAGAATTCAGTTTAAGTCATTTGAGATAAATGTTTTTGATGCATACAAGAGTGTTACAGTATGAATGACCTATATACACAAACCCCTTCACTGAAAGCCCCTCTACCACTGAATCCTAATTTACCTCTTACTAATACTAATACTTAGTATTACTGAGTAGTAGATGGACTAGGCCAAGTTAGGACTCTGACTTCTGCTTACAAGTGCCAGTAGAAATGGTTTCAGGGACACCAAACAAAAAAGTTGCAGTTTGCATAGCTTGCAATATTCTATATATCTTCTTAACCATGAACATGGTGGACAGAAGCCCTACTCAAGCCTCATTGGTGCTAGCCAACCCAATTTGTGATGATGGCCTTGCATCATCACAGCTTAGCACCAAAGATCGGCACCTGTGTCCTCAAAGGCACATCCGCTAAACTGTACTGCTTCTTATTACACTACTCAACCAGGAAGTGAGCCAGAACACACAAACTTTGTCACATGTCTTCTCCAGCTAACAACCACAACTGAGCTTCCACACAGCAAAATCATTAGTGTTACATCAACTCTGAGAGTGTTAAAGTAACACTCTGAGTGTTCTATATAAACACTGAGAGTGTTACTTTAACACTCTCAGAGTTGATTTAACTCAGGTGATTTTGCTGTGCAGATGCCCAACTCGCCACCAACAGAAACTAAAGCATATCTGAGCAAGGCAACCCTATCTGAAATCCCTCTCACCAACTTGGTTTGTTCTGATCCAGTTTGCACTGCCCATTTGTCCATTTCACGGGCACTGTGAGTATGCCTCCAACAGTGTCGTAATGGTAGAACTGCAGTGCATTGGAGCAAAGATGCAGACAGGCAACACCAGAATATGTACTACACAAGCACTAAAGCCTCCAAATTGAATAAATGTGTTTGATCTTTTATATTTTTATTGAGATGAGCCTTTAGTGGTGAGGGTACTCTCAACCAACTCATCTTAAATAATAGAACTTGGAGCAGGCTTGGTGACACACTGTGTGGAGATGCAGACGTGTTGTGTATAGAGAGACCGTGCATCACTGGATGAAGTGGACATTCATGTGGAATAAACTCTATGTCCCAGAAGGCAAAGTGTCTGTCTGAGACCTCCCTCCTGTGTTTACCACAGTGCAGTCAGTCTGCAAATCTAGAACATAAGTAGCCTTCTTTAGACATCATGGCAACATATGGTCAGTAAGGAACATGTATTAAGGATGCATAGACACAAGAATTATCAACTGTTATGCTAAAATACCTCAGAAAATAGTATTTGTATACAGGAAATCAGACAACTGTGGATGGTATACTTTACATTATATGTCGATCATCAAAAATAGAACTCATATATATGTAGCAACAACTTACTGGATCTGATCAAGGCTTGGCAGAAAAAGATTCACGCCTTCAAATCATGACAAAAATCATGGCTTAGTATTTTGATGTTCAATTATTATCATCATGCCATCAAGAAAGGTCCAGAAAGTAGTTATCGATAGCTATAGTCTTGCTCTCCAGGGACAAAACCTAAACAATATGGATTTCTTAATCCCCTAAGAATCAGTGCCATTGTTTCTGCAACCCATTGGTAAGTTCTGGTTAATAGTGCTACCTCTATGCATACCCTGATGTCAAAATTGGAAATTGTCATTAACTTAAAAAATATCATATATGCAGAGCAGAATAAAATGGTTGATCTCTTTAAATACATTTTCATGCAGTCACCTGCATATTATACAGGCTAGAAGGAAATAGAGGGATGGTTTCTTTGGCAAGCCAGAATCCAGCTGGTCATGCATAGAGAAGTATTTGCATTAAAAAAAGTTATACATTACTTAAAAGTTTGTGTGCAAATGTTAAGGTTTGTCGCACAGTGTCATCTTTAGACATGTCCGACGTTGCCCATCGAGTCTGGAGAAACAGGCCTGGAGACAGTGAAGATGTCCTGCCGTTTGGTTTTGGTTTTGGGGGTGGCAGCCAGAGGTAGAGATGTCCTCCTCTTCTCTGTGGACGTCAGCAGTTTAAGTATCTGAGCCACCTGCATCTCCAAGGCCCCTAGTCGCCCCCCCAGGATCTGGAGGTCACCGCGGAGCTCCAGCCGGGTCTCCTGCAGAGTAGCATGCAGGGCCTGCTCTGGGATGGGGCCGAACATGTGTGTCAGGGGGCTCTGCTGGAGGGGGCTGCGTGCCTCCCCCGCCCTGTCAATACGCAGCTCACTCTTAGTGATTCCACTGTCGCACGAGTCTGTCTTATGGAGGGGGTTGTCCTGGCCCTCTCCTCTGCCCTCCTGACCCAGCATCTCCACGGAGACCGCTTTAGCCACATTGTTCAGCCCCTCCGTCCTGGAGTCCGGAGATGGGGCAGCCAGGCTTTTGAGGCGTCCCCAGCCCCTGGCGGCAGGAGGCTTCCCTAGAGCAGGGCTGCTGCTCACTTTGAGGCGGACAGGAGGAGGCTCCACCACGGCAGCGCCGGGCTGCACAACTTCCCGGTTATTCTGCTTGAAGCCTTGCCCAACACTGTCGTAGGCCAGGGAGTTTTGCATGGGCGTGACCTGGGACACGGTGAGCACGCTGCTGCTGCAGCCCGAAGTGGGCGCCCCATTCTGGAGCCCCTGCAGGGTGGAGTGGGGCCCGGGCCGCTGGATGTTGAGAGGCAAGGAGTGTTGCAGGCTGGAGTGGGACAGCTGCAGGCTGTGGGGGATGGGATGCAGATGGTGGTCCACTTGGATCTGGTTCTTCTCCAGGTCCAGCTGAGTGGACGCTGCCTGGTTCCGCTGCAGCTCCTTCTGCTGTTTAAACTTCTGGAAGAGCTTCCTGACTGGGTGGTCCTGGGGTATGGTCAGCTGCACCTCGTTCTTCTGGCGTTGGCGCTCCTCTTCCTCCTTCTTCACATCACTGATCTTACGGAAAATCACCTGCAGAGCAAAGAAAATGGTAGAGGAACTCACATGACTTTCTCAATGATTACCGGGCAACTTGATTCGGCAAAGCTAATCATGGGTTTTGTCTGTCAGTCTGTCCATCAATCACGTCCCAGTATAAAGTGCTGCTGGCTTCAGTGAATGTCCCTGTGAAAACATCAACAGCACTTCTAACTGTTCCTCACTCTATTATTGAACCTGTCTGGCGATGCGAAGCCGCTTCCCTCTCCTGGCGCTCCTTAGACACTAATTACATTGGGAATGACAGGAATCACAGCCAGCTGGAAGTGTTGATTAAAATAATAGCATTGCCTCTGCGGCTGACAGGCCAGGCGTGAGACTCGTCACGTGACGCGTTCCTACAGTGCCAGGGCAGCAAAATGGGATCCATTATTAACCGTAAGACAATGGCTCTGGTGATTCCCACTTCATTTAATTATAACATCAGCATAACATGTTAGCTTCTCTCTCTGTCGACCAGACTGTCTCTAGAGATAGAAGTGAGTCAGCAGTATGTGCTGATGACAGTTAAAATGCTAGACAGGCACATTTAAACCCCCATACCCATGACCGGGGCAGCTTGAGTAGGTGGGTATATTTGAGACAATTAACAGTGGCAAAAAGTTCCCAATAGAGAGAGAATAGGGGGTATCCTACGGTTAGACTGCCAAAACATTATGACCACCTAATTTGACAGGTGGATCTAAGCGTTCTGATTGGCTGAGCCATTTAAGACCCGCCCCCCGTTTCCTGCCAGCCCCCCTTCCTGTTTCTTGACCACAACAGCTGTGTGACCCCCCTTTACCCATATCCTGTCCTACCTCTGTAACCCATGGCTCCAGACCCCTGGTCTATGCTACATGCCCATGAAAGGAGTTTCCTGCTATAGCCCCCCTAAACTGAGCTGTC
>JACXGM010005828.1:0-34159 GCA_016801145.1 Umbra pygmaea
GAGAGAGAGAGAGAGAGAGAGAGAGAGAGAGAGAGAGAGAGAGAGAGAGAGAGACAGAGACAGAGAGACAGAGAGAGATAGACAAAGAGAGTGAGAGACAGAGAGAGTGAGAGACAGAGAGAGTGAGAGAGAGTGAGAGACAGAGCAGGAGAAAGATAAAGAAAACAGGAGGCATGTTTTTGTCCAGCATGCCTGACATTCTTTGACGCTGACCTCTATGAAAAATAACAACAGGCATGTTCCAAGGTCACTGCAACATGGCCACTGGCTTTGGAACCTGGCCACCGATGTTGCCATGGAGGCGCTCAAAAAACATTTCTCACCGACTTGGCCTGGGTCCACCGAGTGCTGTTTTTGAGTCTAATAACATTTAACAAACAAAAAAGTAACCAACTGACTGAATACGTCTTCATCTGACTTCACACATACAGTAACAGTGTTATCTTTATGCATATTGGGTCGGGGGGGCGGTTAAAAAATAGAGTAGTGTGTTCAACCAGGCTGGCAGACCTTAATTGAGGAGGATGGGCTCATATTAATTCATGGACTGGAGTAAATGGAATGGAGTTAACCCAGTGTGAGATACCAGTCCATTTGCTCCAGTCAGTCCATTCCATTTGCTCCACTCCAGACATTGATATAAGGCCATCCTCCTCAATTAAGGTTCATCAGCCTCCATTGGTTTCTACTTTTATTTTTGCTCTTGGGAGTGCTGTGTTTGAGCTGGCAGAGTGGAAAGAGATTGCAATTTGTTTTTGAGATGGCAAAGGGGCTTCACAGAATTTTTTTCCGGTTTCTTTAATAAAATGTATTTCATATTTTTCTGCTTTGTTTTATGATACCTCTGTTGTATAAATGATGAAAGAATCGGACCTGCGTTCACTAGCCTCTTCATTTAGGTAGTAATGTGCTGCATAGTACAAAAACACCTCTTCTACAAGAAGATCAGCAATCAATCAAACCTGCTCTTTCTTGACATGACATTTTACTACTGAACCACTCTGAAACATGTTTTTCACTGTCTTAATGCTAGTTAAAAAGTTAT
The DNA here is from genome assembly GCA_016801145.1 of Umbra pygmaea. Classification (NCBI taxonomy): domain Eukaryota; kingdom Metazoa; phylum Chordata; class Actinopteri; order Esociformes; family Umbridae; genus Umbra; species Umbra pygmaea. Next base: position 1,046 of record JACXGM010005828.1, read on the forward strand.
GTATACAAAATATTTTCAATTATTAGTATTTTTTTCACGTGTTTCTTGGATACATTGTCGCATTAAATTTTAATAACCAGGTTATACTGTTGGGTCAAACTTTAATAAAATTAGTGATTTGTCTTTGCTACTGTAAGCCACTTATTGTCACCACAGTTTAACATTGCCTGGTGTCCATGACTAAGGCTGCCTTTATATTTCAATAGATTTCAGCAACATTTTTGCGTCCTCGCGAAATTACACAATATAATTTCCATACTGTTCTAATTTACATTGTCATGTCTTCAGATGGCAATCGCGCATTTGTGGGTGTGTCATTCAAGACTTGAAAATTGAGCTGGGTGTGCTCAGAAACCAGCCCAGCCCATTGACCTGCACAAAAAGAATTTCCCCCCAATACACATTTCTCCTAATTCACTCACATGTTTTTATACACTCCCAGTTGATCAACATATCTGATGTAACTTTTTTATGTGAGATAAATTACTTTTGATGAGAGACTTTTGTACCTGATATGCCAAAAAGAAAAAAACTTTGACAGGTAAAAACCTTTTTTTTGTGAATAAATATGCTTACCTCTTCATCCGCAGCAAGATGAAAATAGAGAATGCAAAAAAGATTTGGGTCACACAACAATAATGTGTATGGTTGCACAGATACAGGTGGTGGTTCAGCTTACCCTCTGGCTCATATCCCCCCACTCTCCCCTAGGACAGAATCAATCCTAATGACAAAACAATCCTAACTTTAATAACATTCCTGTTATCAAGTTCAGTATAGGTAAATACTAAAATGACTACTGTTACTTGGCTAACTAAACTGTAGCTACTTATCTACCCTTTAAGTGTTAGGAGATTTTCCAGTATAGAAGCTGCTGCAAATACAGTACTATCTAGACGTACAGGCTGTTCTCAGGGTGATAAAATAATTTACAAAACAACGAATTCGTACACGTGTACGTTTCCGGAGAAACGTAAAGCCTTGTATGGTTATGAAACATAAAAAAGTCAGTTTACCTTAACCTCACTAACCTAGCATGTTATGCCTGAACTAAACATTTCCCAGTACTTACGAAAGCTCACATTTGAATGGCCATACAGTATCATAATTCTGTACGTAAGAGAGAAGAATGAATGAATGAGCCAATTGAGAGATAGGGATGATTAGCTTGCCATGATGGTATGAGGGCCAGATTGGAAATTCGTCCAGGACACGAATAGTACCATGGGATCTTTAGTGACCACAGAGAGTCAGGAAACCTGTTTAACATCCCATCCAAAAGACGACACCCTACGCAGGGCAGATGTCCCCATTACTGCCCTAGGGCATTGGAAATGATCTTTAGCCCAAGGATAGTTAGCCCCCTACTGGCCCTCCAACACTACTACCAGCATCACTGGTCTCCCATCCAGGGACAAACCCGGCCCAACCCTGCTTAGCTTTAGAAGCAAAACACCAGTGCAGTACAGGGCTCTATGCTGCTGGCTGAATTAAAATGCTAGTCACACTACTACTTAACTTGCATTGTAAATCTTTTTTGTACTTGTTTAGGCTAAGTTATTTGCATGAACATGCAACATATATCAAGTGGCCAAATTACGAAACTCATTTTGCCAGAATTGGTCATTTAGTAAAACCTTTTTTATTTTTTAACTTTTTATTGATTCATTTTTTAACTTTTTATTGATTCATATCTAGTCGGCTGTGGAAGACATCAGTGAATTTTTGGAATGATTCCATAAAGATAGTCAAGATGTAGCCAAGATGTTTTTTACTTTTGTTGAAGAAAAGGGGAGCGTCAAGTGAAAACATATCTTGCATTTGGTAGGGTAGAGTATTTTTTCTTGACGATACACAGAGTTTGACCAACCCCTTCCACTCAATAAATAATGAACACGCCTTTAGTGGGTAGAAACTTTCCACACTTTCCAACCCCGACTGTTGATGGATTGTTTGTGTCACAACAACGGCAGCAAACTTTGGGTGAAGAGTTAGGGTCAGAGAATCAGGTCACACCCTTTTGTCTTCTCCAACCCTGTGTCTGGGTTCACAGAGAACTGTGACACGCAACAGGGTCAAAGTTCAGAGTGGGGTCAGCCATGGCAGTCGATGAGTAGGGAGAGGGACTTTGGAGGCGTTACGCAACCCTGCATTCAGACTCTAAGCCACTCGTGACATGTGGCTTATGTCTGAAAAGGCAGTTTAAATTGTGTGGACACAGACTGTTTAAAAAAGAAAAAGTTTTCAGGTCTTTATCCCTAAGCCAATACAGTGAAGACAACAGTGGAAATGAAAAGGTATCCTTCTTACCCAACCACGATCTGTTCTCATTAGAAAGAATTTGAGAACGGGAACATGCATACTTTCAAATTTGAGCCTAAGGATAGTACTTCGTTTTTTCATAACACAGGATCTGTTGTGTGGTCAAGAAACCTTGAATCTCAAGTCTATTCCGTAAACCCTGAACATTGAATCAGATGAAATTATATTCGGATACTAGTTGCACACACAGCTGTAATTGATTTTGGAAAAAGCGTTTGCTGAATAAAATGTAACAAACTTTGGAGTTTGGGTCCTGGATGCTATTTCCCAGAAATCTGTTTTATGGTATATCCAAAATTATAATCCAAGTGATTTAAATCCTGAATTCTGAATGCTGATAGCCGAGATGGGGACTTGTGTTTGAGACTCGGACTCGAGTCGCACTTAAGTTGCACACATAGTGACTTGAATTGAAATGCGGGACTATTTTTAGGAATTGTCTGATGAGCTGAATGTTATTCATCTCCCTTCGTAACCTATTTCGTACCTACGTAACAGGTAATATGAGTGGGTATCTGCTGCGCGCGGCTACAAGTGAGAGAGGACAACAAACATGTCAACCGCACCGGCAGCTGCTGTGCCATTCATCATAAGCTTTGGCTTTAAAAACATCATGCAATAAGGCCCAAACAAAAGAAGCACTGAATGCAAAATACTGTATGTGGTATTAAGATAAAGGATTCTGGCTCAACCACATCTAATTTTATCAGGCACCTGAAAATGCAACCTTATCGGTTAGGAAACTAGTTTAGCTCAGCATTGGCCATCTAACATTAGCTTACTTGTTGCTTTAGCTATGACCAATGGTAGGTTAACTCAGGCTGTCGTTCGCTAGATGTTATGAAAAGATGAATGAACATTTGTTTGCTTGACAAAATTGTGATAGTTTATTAACGTAATAATTTACATCTCGCTGTTTTAGTTTTAGTGTATTTAGTTAACATTACACTGGGTTTGAGAGTCTGGGGGATGTGTTGACTTAGTTAGACCGTAGTTTATAAGCTGTCTTTAGTTGTAGACGCAGTGCACATTACATGGTTGTGCTCTTTTATATAAAAATAGGTTACAGTTATTTTTGTTAATCATTTTAGAGTAACTGTTTAAAACCATTTTTCCAGTTCTTCTCTCAGAACCTTGTGTTTTGCAGCGACAGTGTTTAGCATTTTGCTAGAATGTGATGTTTTGCAGTTTTCACTAATTCGGAGGATGTTAATTATGGCACGGTGAGGTATAACATTTTCTGTATTTGTTCTTATGGCCCCACAGAGCCTGCACTATAGGAGGCAAGGTCTGTCATTTTGATTCAGCAACAGACAAGCAAGTTCTTTCTTCTTTAGTTTCTCAATATTTGGTACTGTATGTCCATGTGTTAAGTCATTTATTACAGTTATTAACTTTAAAATGAAGCATTCCTGGTGTCAAATTACATTGCCTCTTTACACTGATTATATACCAAACATAAAATCAAAGCTGATACTGTACTCTAATAGATAAAGTAGTCATAATAACATATTACATGCTTTGAAATCCTTATATATAGCTATGTACTGCAGTGTCCTAAGCAGCCTGGATGGAACGCAGCAGGTGATACAATACTCATTATAACCATGAGAGACTTGAGACTTGAATTGGACTCTAGCTAAATGACTTAAAACTTGACTTGGACTCTAGCATAAATACTTACGACTTGACTTGGACTCTAGCTCAGAGACTTGTGAGCATCTCTGGCTGATAGCCATGGTATATTACACCCGATACCACAGTTATGGGATGCCATCATTTATTACTGTTCTAATTGCATTATTAACTTTTATTTATACCAATAATTAGGGATGTAATTCTAAGCACGATTCAATATGCTTCTAGGTACATGGGATCATATATGATTCAGGAACCATACTTTTTCACAATTTAAAACAGTTTAATTCAATTTGATCAGCGCAAAAACTCGATCAAATTCGATTCAAATCGACAAAATGCAATTTAATACACTTAAAAAACATTTTGTTGATTTTCCATTCTACATTAGGATCAGCCTTTTGTAAAAAAAAATTTAAATGACCAATGAAATCTAATTTAGTATTTTGGTTTATACATGAAAAGACTAAATGTATAATTTCATGACATATTAATTCATTTAGTGATTGGGTAAAAAATGCCATTGCACAACACACACATAATATTACATTTAAAACAAATGTTTCTGTGTGCTAACTGGAGTGACAACCTTAGAAATGCCAGCATTAACATCATGTTGAGTTAAGTGTGTGGACAGGTTGTTGGTGCTCCCAGAGTACTTGATAGCTTGCTTGCAGATTTTCCAAATTGCTAAATGTGAACACGTTATACTTTCAACATCACCTTTGTCGGCAAAGTATTAGTAAAAAACCTCAACAAAAGTCCAAAACACTCTCCCTCAATGTACAAAAAGTTTATTACAGTAGCATAGTACAAGTAAAATAGAACATCTACGCATTTCAGCTCACAGGCCTTCGTCAGGGTGTAGCAATAGACATGATTTACAGGTGCAATTAATAGCATGTCAGTGATCCAATTAGCCAATGGTATCAAGGAAAAATGAGAAACGAAAAGACAAAGACAATAATGTTTACAAAATTGATATAGCTCTATATAAATAAAAGTAGAGAGTGATGGACTACCAACATGTATGAATATCAAGGTGCATCAGTGCAAGTCAAAATTGGTAAAGATTTACATGTAGTATATGCACAAACAATAGTCATAGTCAAACCCATTACCCATTTAGACTGGCTATATTAATAGTAGGGCCCATTCATTTAAGTCAAAAATGGTAAGCATTTACATTGTATATTCACAGGTAGTTATAATAGAGAAAATAACTAAGAAAGGCCATGATAACAGGATATATTAAAACATGGTAAGAATACTGTATATTCACAAGCAATACATGAAACTAATCACACATTTGGACTATCCATGCTAATTGGGCACCTAGATGTGTTCCGACCTGTGGTAAAATACACACACTTGGACGGGCCATAGTGAGGCACATGCAAGTAAAAAATAGTATCCCGTTTCATGTTACACGAAGCAGCACCCTTTTCTCTCTTTTTTTCCATCACCTTGGTCTATGATATGAATTGTGTAATATGTGCACAGTTGTTGTAGGCAGTGATAGGTATAGCAAACTCAGCAAAAAAACAAAATGTCCTCTCACTTTCAACTGCTGTAATTCTTCAGCAAACTTAACATGTGAAGCTATTTTTATGAACATAAAAAGTTTCAAAACTAAGACAAACTGAACAAGTTTCAAAGACATGTGAACAGAAATAAAATAATGTGTTATTATTCACAAAGGAGGGGTAAAAAATCAAAAGTAACTGCCTGTTCTCATAGCGATATGTAAAAAACATAAAACATAAAGCCTCATGCATTGAGACAGTCCGTTTACCTTAACCAAACCCTAACCTAAACCTCACCTTAAACTCAATAACCTTGCATTTATGCCTGAACTTAATGTTCCCCAAAGTACCATAAATTGTAACAGATTCATGGCAATGTTTCCATTGAATGGCCATTCAATTTGTATGGCAGTTTTCCTTTTGAATGTCCATATACACTCACCTAAAGGATTATTAGGAACACCATACTAATACTGTGTTTGACCCCCTTTCGCCTCAGAACTGCCTTAATTCTACGTGGCATTGATTCAACAAGGTGTTGAAAGCATTCTTTAGAAATATAATTGATACATATTGATAGGATAGCATCTTGCAGTTGATGGAGATTTGTGGGATGCACATCCAGGGCACGAAGCTCCCGTTCCACCACATCCCAAAGATGCTCTACTGGGTTGAGATCTGGTGACTGTGGGGGCCATTTTAGTACAGTGAACTCATTGTCTTGTACAAGCAACCAATTTGAAATGATGCGAGCTTCGTGACATGGTGCATTATCCTGCTGGAAGTAGCCATCAGAGGATGGGTACATGGTGGCCATAAAGAGATGGACATGGTCAGAAACAATGCTCAGGTAGGCCGTGGCATTTAAACGATGCCCATTTGGCACTAAGGGGCCTAAAGTGTGCCAAGAAAACATCCCCCACACCATTTCACCACCACCACCAGCCTGCACAGTGGTAACAAGGCATGATGGATCCATGTTCTCATTCTGTTTAGGCCAAATTCTCACTCTACCATCTGAATGTCTCAACAGAAATCGAGACTCATTAGACCAGGCAACATTTTTCCAGTCTTCAACTGTCCAATTTTGATGAGCTCTTGCAAATTGTAGCCTCTTTTTCCTATTTGTAGTGGAGATGAGTGGTACCCAGTGGGGTCTTCTGGTGTTGTAGCACATCCGCCTAAAGGTTGTGCGTGTTGTGGCTTCAGAAATGCTTTGCTGCATACCTCGGTTGTAACGAGTGGTTATTTCAGTCAAAGTTGCTCTTCTATCAGCTTGAAGCAGTCGGCCCACTCTCCTCTGACCTCCAGCATCAACAAGGCATTTTCGCCCACAGGCGATTGGATGTTTTTCCCTTTTCACACCATTCTTTGTAAACCCTAGAAATGGTTGTCCGTGAAAATCCCAGTAACTGAGCAGATTGTGAAATACTCAGACCGGCCTTCTGGCACCAACAACCATGCCACACTCTAAATTGCTTAAATCACCTTTCTTTCCCATTCTGACATTCAGTTTGGAGTTCAGGAGATTGTCTTGACCAGGACCACACCCCTAAATGCATTGAAGCAACTGCCATGTGATTGGTTGAGTAGATAATTGCATCAATGAGAAATTGACCGGGTGTTCATAATAATCCTTTAGGTGAGTGTAAGTTAGCCTGTCTATGTAATGAAGGGACATTCCATTATACGGTTGCCCATGTATTACGATGAGAACACGTTCAAAGTCACAATCAGTATCACATACTGCATTGCATCTCCTCCTCATGGACTGCATCAGATCTGACAGTTCTTGTTAAGAGAGGTTACCCCACTTCTAGGAAATGGACTTAGCATTCACCATCCGCTCTAACAGGTCCCAGACATGCTCAATGGGATCCGGGCTCTTCGCTGGCCATGGCAAAACGCTGACATTCCTGTCTTGCAGGAAATCTCACACAGAACGAGCATTACATCTGGTTGTTAGAGGGTCATATCAGGATGAGCCTGCAGGAAAGGACTTCCCTGAAACGCACAGCATTGAGATTGCCTGCAATGACAACAAGCTCATTCCGATGATGCTATGACACACCGCGCCAGACCATGGTAGATCGATTCAGTTCCAGGTTACAGGCCTCAGTGTAACCCTCATTTCTTTACTGATAAAAACAAGTCTGACCATGCCCCCTGATGAGACAAAATTGTGACTTGTCGGTGAAGGGTACTTTTTGCCAATGGCTACAGGCGCTGTGTCCAGCCTCTCTCAGCCTATTGAGAACTGATGGAGGGATTGTGTGTTCCTGGTGTAACTCAGGCAGTTGTTGTTGCCATCACGTATCTATCCTGCATGTGTGATGTTCGGATGTACTGATCCTGTGTAGGTGTTGTTACACATGTTCTGCCACTGTGAGGATGATCAGCTGTCTTTCCTGTCTCCCTGTAACGCTGTCATTGGTGTCTAATTATATGGACATTGCAATTTATTGCCCTGGCCACATCTGCCTTTAGGCATGTTCACACAGATTAGCAAGGACACTGGGTATCTTTCTTTGGGTGTTTTTCAGAGTCAGTAGAAAGGTCTCTTTACTGTCCTCAGTTTTCATAACTGTGACCTTTCTTGCCTACAGTCTGTACGCTATTGGTGTCTTAACCACCGTTCCACGGGTGTATGTTATTTTTTGGTTCATTGAACAAGCATGGAATACATTGTTTAAACATTTTACCATGAATATCTGTAAAGTATTTGACTTTTTATGAATTATCTTTAAAATACAGCGTCCTGAAAAAGAAGCGTTTCTCTTTATGCTGTGTATGTATAGTGGTTGTTTTTTTCAAGCGAAAATCTAAAGTCAGCCAGTTAGATTATAGTGCACACACAAGACCTTTTTCTGTAACTTAGAAATTGTTAGTGAACCGTCAGTTCATCACGTTTGCATCGGTATGGGTAGACGCATCTTAAAAATGTTATTTCGGTGAGTCCTAACTTTTCTACCAATAAGGCATGTCAGTGGGGGTTTGTGGTACTGTATATTGATAATGTATCACAGCTTGTGGTATATTGGCCATACAGAGTACCACAGCCCCTTGTATATACCTTGTGTGTGGGGCAAATAAACGTTTTACTCTTTTCATTTTAAATTAGCTGTCAGGGAGCTTACAGTATATTTCTGGTGTTCGACAAATATGCCATGGCTAAGTGCTTAGTGGCTGCATATCAACCATTTTGTGTCTTAATGATTAATTATGTACTGTAGTTTGCATTGTACGGATTATGGTACATATTCTTCTCAAGTGATGAACTTCAAGATATTAAATTCAAGAAATGTTCTATGTTTTGATACAGTACGTACACAATATGCCTTAGATGATTGTCTCTTTGACAAGAAGTGAGCAAATTCGGTAACAATTTATTTGGATAGTCTATCTGTAGATGCTTTACAGAGTATCAACAACAATCTGCTAAATATCAATAACATTTCAGTTACCTATCTACTAACACTTACCCTAACCTTAAACCTCATCCAATCACTAAACTTAACCATTTCCCTAACCCTTTGCCTAACCCCAATTCAAACCCTAACCCTAATCTTAACCTTAGAAAACATTAACTATGTTTTTTATAGTGTGAATACCTGTAGAGCATCTACAGATGGTCTTTTTGACTAACCAAGTAAAGTGAAACCGCAAATTATTTTCAAAATGGAGAAGAGGGAATTAATTGATTGGTTTAAAATCCCAAACAATGTCTGTCTGTGAAAAGAGTTTGCATGGGCGGGATGAATATGTGAGATTCCCAGTGAGGTAAAAAAGTTTCCTTAACCCAGGACAACATTCAAATGTATTCTCCTGAACTGCTCCCTCAAAATTCTCCCTCCATTTGTCCCTGTCTATGTTCCTCTCGGTCAACTTTTCCCTCCCTTTTTTCCGCCCAGCATCCTCTTTCTTTGTTGAGAGAAAAAGCAGTTTCACTCCTGAAGACAAAAAGCGCTTATTCACCTGCCAGCTGTGGATTGATACACCGCATGTGCACGTACACCCGCACACACCTGACTGTGGCTGTCATTGTTGAAGAGAGTAGCCTATTTCGTGATGCTAGCTGACGCAACATGACCTCATCGTCGCTCTAAAGTTGTGTTTTGCACAAATGTTTATTCTTGAACTATTTTGGACTGCATTCATTCCCAGTAGTTAGGGTTACAGAAAGAAACTTGAAGATTAAGTTGACGTATTGATTAGGAGTAGTTTGGAATTGGGTTCAAGACTATAAACAATGCTTTTGCAATAACTTTAGACTTGACAACAGTGCTGCTAAGCACAGGATTGTGGGTTCAGTCTAAGTGCAAGACAGTCTTAAATCATTTTTAAATCGAAAAAGTCATCACCTACTGAGTGAAGATGGCTAATCCTCAAAACTGCATGCCACTTGTGCTCAGTGGTTCTGCAAATCCTCTGTTTTTGTGGTAGTGTGCACCTTTTTAACTGTGTGTGTGTGTTGTACTTGTCACATCAGTGCACACGTGTGTCTGAGTGGTTTTACGAGGGACTGATAGACTCCAACCTTTTATGGAGCAGCAGGATGTGTGCTGGTGTCTGCAGCTTTGGAACCAAAGACTGGTCTGAACCTGCTGGTGTGCGCTGTGAACCAGGGTAGGCAAGCCCCTCATTAAAGCAAGAACTACAATAAACTAAACCCCGGCCAGCCTGTCAGACCACACGCCTGCTGTCACCAGTAAAATATGCCCCTCTCTGACCTCTTCTCTCCCTCCTACCTCTCTTCCTGTTTCCCACTCATTCCTCTGTTGTCTCCCTGGTCAAGTTATCACCTATCAGATTCACCTATCAGACATTTAGATTCACTTACAAAACAGATGATACGATTCACTGACAAATCAGATGTTTTGATTCACAAATCAGATGATTTGATTGACTCACAAATCAGACAATTTGATCCACTCATGAATCAGATGTTTTGATTGATTCACTAGCAAATCAGTGCCTGGTTTCACAAAGCATTTAATCTTACCACTAAAAGGAATCCAAAACAGCACTAAAGGTTTTTAGCTAAGAGTTTCCTTTTAAAAACTATTCACTGAATTTTCTTTTAAAACCTATGCTGAGACACTGAAAAAAGTGATTCATTGGACTAACCTTACAAAATTACTTCAACTGGTTACAAGCTACAGAATTAGGTTGTCTAACTAAAAAAAATAACAAATAATTGAGTATTGGTCAATGTGTTATTTTGAGTTGAGACAACCTAATTCTGTAGCTTGTAACCAATTGAAGTAATTTGTAAGGTTAATCCAATTAATCACTTTTTTCAGTGGACCAACTGATTTGTCAACATATAATTATCTGTTAAATAATTAATCATTGACACTACTGTACGTCTAAGCTTTTACTTGAATATCTATATTATGTTCAGTACATCTTTTGCATCTTACATGTCTGGCAGCTCGTAAACAATTAGCAGATATGCAGCAGTCTTTTCATTATTAGACTAGAACATCAACTTGACGTTACATCGGGCATACCAAAATGAAAACCAAACCGGACGCAAGTACAACTTTTCCTTCTCAGGCAACTTGTGCTTAGAATTTGCGATAACTTCGAAAACCAAATAAGGCTCTTGGACTCTCTCGAGGACTCCTAACTTTTCACAGATTTATGAGCTGGTTTTATCACTGAAACACTTTATGAAATACAATTAGACCAAAAATGTAGGAGTCCTAACATTAGGAGTGACAGTCCCATTACTTTTACGAGTTTCTCTTAAATCAGCGAGTTAGGAGCTACTTTTAGATTTAAAATATATTTTGAATACGGGCCGAGATGATTTATAGGCAGAGAGGAATGTCTGCTGACGGGTACGCAAAGGAGAATGAAACATCACAGGCTCAGTAGGGGTAAGTATTCATTCAAAAGTTGAAGGTTTGGTAATGTTAAAAGATAAGAAATATATATATATATATATAATAAAATATATACACTGAAATATTTTTACCACCAACAGATTGAACACCCAACCTTTGAGGCTTTTGCTATGCAGATTAACTGCAAATTCACTATTACCAACCACATTATCCTAGCATACGGTACTCACTGTAATGTATTTAGCTCTTATAGCATGCAGCTTTGGTCTGGTTGGCTGGTTTTCAAGTCATAAATTGTTATTTTTCTGGTCAAACCTTTAATAGTGAAATAGACCTGGTGAAAGTTGCTTCCCCTACCAATCTTCTTTGCCATTTTTTCGTTTTACCTTAACAATCAATTCATGTTCCACATTTACAATAAAAAGGAGATGTTTCATTTCATTAAACTATGAAACTTGCAGGCATTGAGAATGCTTGGGAGCACCTCCTTTATATCTGCTGACAAGGTAATACAGGTGTGTGATTAGGTCTTTCATTACAACTTACTTTTCCACTGTTGTTCAAAAAATAATATGTAACGAAAAAAATAAATGTTTGCATTCATTCCTGGTGGTTGAGGCTAGCAGTTATGGAGGACCAAGTCTGACAAAATAAAAAATATTTGCATCAATAAAGAAAATTATACATAAAAATATTTATACATAAAAATATAGATAAAAATATACATAAACATATACATAAAAATAAAAAATATAAGATTATACATTTATTAATCAATATTATTTCCCTATTTGTTTATTTCCATGATCATTTATTTCTGTATTTATTTATATTTATTAATTTATTTCCATATTCTTTTATTTCTGTATTTATTCATTTATGTATACATCTATTTATGTATTTCCACATCCTTATTAAACTAAAGAGGAGACTGTAAATCAAAGTATGTCATGGTGTCATCTTTCGTGAAGATCGACTTTACATGCCTAGATTGCTATGACTACGTTAGTAGGCGTCATACAGTCTCTTGCCAAAGATTTGAGAGTCTTGGCTAACCTAGCTGAAAATGCTAGCTTTGATTATTTACTTTTTCACATGGAGGGTCTGGCTGAAAATTTATTGCAGTAATCAGTGTCTAATAACACATAAGTTGACCCTGCAGTGTAGGAATTTCAATGAAGTGTGATCATTCACTTAATTTTTCGATATACAATTAATTTAATTGCCGGAGCAGTCGGACGAACATCTCATACATTTCAATCAGTGGCGGCGCCAGTTTTTTTTATTTTTGACTACATTGGGGATAATCCCATAAGTGGTGGGGCTCAAATCAACATTTGAATTTCAATGTGAATACATACACAATATAATAGTGCATATCACCCTTCCCAGTAGCCTAGCTGGAAAAACACGCTGGACTGACTCCTTTTTTCACCTGCAAAATTACATCAAGAGCAACAGACGTAGACAGTCACTACTACTGAGTTTAGGCAATAGTCTATTTGCGCTGTTTCAACTCGTTCACTTTGTCTGGCAAACCTGTTCACTACACACCCAATAGGGGTGGGCAGATCAATCCAAAAATATAGATACTATATTTTGTTTTGATTTGATTGATTCTAGCGTTAATAGGATCAGATACCAGTTCCAGTTTCTCTCTTCTACCTTGTAGCCTACCAATTTCATCAAATAATAGAACTGCCAGTGCAATGTTCCTTTGTTGTGAAAACACACACACAAACAGACACACACAGAAACTAAGAGATCGATGAAGCACGCTATGGTAGTTAACGGAGCACAATAGGCGACACAGAAGCAACAAAAAAACGCAACTAAGTCAGCACCGTTAGTAGAATTGTCTGTTCGTTACATGGCATCTCTTTTTGGGCTTCGTTGAAAGAATCCTATATCCTACAAACCAACAAAGTGCCGTACCCTCGGTTCCTCCCCAGCTGCATTTTTTATGTTCACAATCCCCAGCGCTTAGCTTGATTGCTATGGCTGAATGATTATGTCCCACCCCCTCATTAGCTTAAGGATGTGGAAATACAGAAATAAATATACTCACCTAAAGGATTATTAGGAACACCCATTCAATTTCTCCTTAATGCAATTATCTACTCAACCAATCACATGGCAGTTGCTTCAATGCATTTCGGAATGTGGTCCTGTTCAAGACAATCTCCTGAACTCTAAACTGAATGTCAGGATGGGAAAGGTGATTTAAGCAATTTTGAGCATAGCATGGTTGTGCCAGACGGGCCGGTCTGAGTATTTCACAATCTGCTCAGTTACTGGGATTTTCAATCACAACCATTTCTAGGGTTTACAAAGAATGGTATGAAAAGGGAAAAACATTCAGTATGCGGCAGTCCTGTGGGCAAAAATGCCTTGTTGATGCTAGAGGTCAGAGGAGACTGGGCCTGACTGCTTCAAGCTAATAGAAGGGCAACTTTGACTGAAATAACCACTCGTTACAACCGAGGTATGCAGCAAAGCATTTGTGAATGCTTTCAGCACCTTGTTGAATCAATACCACATAGAATTAAGGTAGTTCTGAAGGCGAAATGAGGTCAAACACAGTATTAGTATGGTGTTCCTAATAATCCTTTAGGTGAGTGTATATATGGAGATAAATAAATACAGAAATAAAAGGATATGGAAATAAATTAATATAAAAATAAATGTTTACAGAAATAAATGTTTACACAAATAAATAAATAGGTAAAAAATATTGATTAATATGTATACTTTTATATTTGTAAATTGTTATGTATATTTTTATGTATAAATATTTTTATTGATGCATATGTTCATTTATTTATTTTGGAAGACTTGGTCATAAGCAATATATTTAGGTATCCAATTTGGGAAAAGATTAGCCAACAGACACCTACTGTAGCTAAAATTGCTGAAAAACTTAATGCTGGTTCCAGAACACAGTAAGGTGTCACAGAAAGGTGTCAGAACACAGTATATTTTGTTACATATGGGGCTGCTATTTTGACAGCGAAAGGCTACCTACACAATATTAGGCAGGAGGTCATCATGTTATGGCTGATCGGTCTATATATTAATATGTATATATATATTATTTACATATAATGATTGTCTGCTAACTGTACATGAAATCTGCAAAGCAGTAGAAATGCTGTCAGTTCCACTTTAAAAGATTTATGTAATTTTTCAAACTCTTGACTTTCCAGAGCTACTTACGGTAAAATAACAACTTTACTCTCCACCACTGTCAAAGCACTTACTGTTTACTGAAGCGTTTTGCCCTTTTCTGATAACTCCCTGGTTTATTGTCAATGTTGAGTTTCTGGTCAGGACATGTGGTTTAAATTTGTTCATTTTAGAGGCTCATTTCTATGCTTTTTCTGGTAAACAACACATTTTGGGTAGTTCATTAAGATTTAGCATGTATTGTAGCAGGGCTAACTTCATTCACAACTTATAGCAAGACCCTTTAGACCATTTAATGAAAAGGTGAGCGATGACAAATCAGTGAAGGCACACATCTATTTACAGCCCTTACAGAGTAATATTAACCTACAAAGACAGAGGAATATGTTCAGGTCATGGATGAAGTGCACAATGAACAGAAAACAAAGTTACACTTGGCAAAATGAAAACTTTGTTTAAGCCCCCCGGTTGGCTCGGGGCTAAAATCCCGGTAAGCCCTTGTATTAATCAGTGCGTCTCCACAATGTCCTAGGAAGCTGCATCACTCCTAGAACGTAATAGGAACTCACAGTGCCCCTGGTGGAAGGATGCTAGAAAATTGCCATCTGGTTTCTGCAGATAGTATTGCTTCCACATATCAACGGTGTGGTCCCTACCCAAAATAATATTTCCTTTATAGTACTTTTGGCCATGGTCCAAAGGTCAGAGGCACAATCCCAAATGCCCCCTATTCCTTCACACCCTTGGAACCTTTGGAGATCTGAGAGGGCGTGACAGATATAACCACTGGGTGATAGCTCCCCACTTATAGGCCTGGATTCACTATATTACTTAAAAAAGGTTTAAAAGAAGCCTGTCAGGTATTCAAAAAAGCATACAGTTTAGGGGTCTTTTTGTATTGGGTTATTGCTCTATAGACCCCAGTTAAAAGTAATGCACTATGTGTCGAGTAGGGTGCCATTTATCTCTTACCAAGCTATCTATAGGATATGAAACAGACTTTCCATTACATCATGAAATCATTGGAAGCTTCCCAAAATGCATGATGTTCGCTTAATGCGCAAGCTACTGATGATAAGGCCCATAGTGCCCACAGCACTCTGGTCAGGAGCATTGCACTGCATTGGAAATGGATGACACTTTGAAACGGACTGTTTGAGTCAGTCCTTCAAAATGTCCGTCTCTGTGTTCTCTTAGGGCACGTACTGTACTGCCTGGTTCAAAACGAACTTGGCTGAGATATCTATCTGATGTAATTGCACAAACTTCAGTCAGCAGTAAACTCTCCAACAGGTCTGTTTCTGTTTAACCTGAATGTGTGTGTGCGTGTGTGTGCACATTTGTGATAGAAAGAGTAAGAGCTGAGAGCGAGGCCTCTCCAGTAGGGGCCCTGTGGGTGTTGGCTCAGTAACCCGGTTCAAGGTTCTAAGAACTCTGCCTATTGACCCAGGGAGTAAACGGACCAAAATAAACAATGTACTGTAAATAGAGAGTAGAGCTTTGTTGGAGCTCCTAGAGTTACAGTGTTCTAGAACATATCCAGATGTTTCACATGTCCACAGGCCCCCGCGAGGCTTAGCATTGATCCCTGCAACCCTCCAGGTAACGTTACGTGATGCCTGCTCACCAGGTAACACACGTGACAACTGTCGTGTGGTGAAAGGGAAAGACAGATAAACAGAATGAAGGAGAGAGAGAGGTACAGGGCTGGGAAAAGGAAAAGGAGTGTACTGAAGCATCAAACTGGTTTTGGCCTGACCCTGAGGTTCTGACCCATTTTAATTTAAATTTTTCCTCCCTTCCCAATTCTCTCTCTAACCCTGCCTTGTCGGCAGCTTTGCATCTCCTTGTTCAGATCTGTGGGATGATGAGGGGAACGCACATGGTTCATCCAACCACATGTTGCCCAGTCGCCGATTCTTTTCACACTGCTCATCAAACACGGAAGCCTGTAGTCAGATCATGCAAGGGCCGATTGCCAACTATACTTCCGCAACTGAATTTACAGGCGTCCGATCTGAACACAAGGATTCGCTGGAGAGCGACGTGACAGCAGAAATAATTTTACTTCTATAACCCAAATCCCGGGCCAATTTCCGCTGCCTTGCGCGGGCGGTCCGGGGAAAGTCAGAGAACCCATGGTCAGGCTCGAACCACAAACTATCATGATGTAGACTGTCATGCAATGCAGCGAATTAGCCCACTACGCCGCACGGACCCCCGCCCTGTGTGTTCTGACCCTGAGGCTGTTCCCAAAGACTAGAGAAAGACTCCCAGTCTCTCATTCAGAATTCAGTTGAACTAGCATTATCTTTTTATAACTTTCCCTTTCATATACTTCTGCACACACTTAACTGAGCTTCCCAACAGTCTGATCTATCATTTATGGCTTTATTATAACCTGAGCAGAAAGTTATATCCAAACAAACATTTAAATAATTTGTCTCTGCTCACATATAAAATCTCCATCTGAATTTATAGTGATTATTTCCAATGCAGTCATACTTCAGCCATATTTCCGCCCTACTTCAGACAAAAATACTCCTATAAGGGTTTGTGAAACACCTCAGGGTATTGTCACAACACCCTCTTCCCACCACACACCACAAAGGAAAAACAAAAGATCAGAACCAGCTGATAGGGTGGAGACCACAAATCGCTCACAGAGAATACTCACACAAACGCATATAAATATAACAAATATTTACAGTGCATTCCATAAGCATTGGGGCAGTCAAATAAAACATTGTTACTTGGTACCTGTGGTACAATACACTCAGGGCTTATGCAATACAATTAAAAAAATGAACATAAGGCGTACTATATTACAAAGCCTACACTGCAAGATGCAATTCTCTGATCATCACCAAAACCAGAAAATCTGATTAGCATTTGCTCAAAAGTACAGAGAAGAGCCAGCTCAGTTTTATGGACAGATCTGACAAAAGTGAACCTTTATTGAAACGATGGGAAGGCAAACGTGTTGAGAAGTGTGTCATAGGCCTGCATGGCTTTCTGTGGAATGGGCTCATTCATTTTCATAGATGATCTAATGAATGATGACAGCAGCTAAAGGAATTCATAGGTGTACAGTATGGCACCATCTTGGCTACCAATCTATAAGAAAATGAACATGAATTTAAATAGCAAAAACTCCTAAAAACAAGTACCAGCTCAAAATTGCTACAGTAAAGGCTTAGCAAAGCACCTCAAAGAATGATTCCAAGAATTTGAGGATTTCATTGGATCGAAGTGTGACTAAAAGTAATTTAAATAATTTTAAATATCATAATGTATGCTTGTTACATTTGCTTTCAGTTCAAAGTTGACTCAAAACTAACCCAAACGTAGGGGAATGGAAATCTGAATGTGCTATTATTCTTAGTTGGTAATACATATTTGTTGAAACAGACAGAAATAAAAGGTGACAGCCTGTACGTACAGCAGAAATAGCCTTATGTTAGGGAATAGACAGGTCCTTAGAGAAAGAAACCATTTGTCAGGAAAAGCTTGGATTGTAGCCTGGTACCACATCTGTGCTTGCTGTCTTGCAAACACCGCTGGTCATTTTCATGCCAAACATATAGATCCAAAATAGATATGACCAGGCTGGTCATGTTCTCAATCGGCTCTCTGTCTCTCTCCAGCTCCCTTGTGTCACCACACAGGTCATCATCTCTCCGTCATTTGGCCCCAGGTCCGTGGCTGACACATATAGATTTAAGTTGAGCAGACAGTCCAACCGACTGACTGACAGACAGACTGACTTACAGACAGGCAGGCACACAGATTTAAATTGAGCAGACAGACATACATAGGCAGACAAGCACTGATGGATTTATGTTGAACAGACAGATAGATACACAGACACGGATAGATTTAAGTTAAGCAGACAGACAGGCAGATAGGCAGACAGACAGGAAGGCAGAGAGCAGCCCCAGGCCCATTGCTGACACCATAAGTTATAAATACGATACGGACATTTTACTCCCTGCTGGCTCGACTGGTGCTCAGCCTTATTAAAGACGCCTGTTTATCTCACAGATTGTGTGTCCCTTATGGCAGCCTCACGTTGCGATAGTGCACTACTTATAGCCAAGGCTCTGGTGAAAAGTAGTGTGTAGTAGGAGATAAGGTTGGACACATTGGAAAGTATAATTATATGCTCCAGAATGTGATCCCCAGTCTATAGGCTGAGAGCATCTCTGTCTGATTTTGTTGTGTGGGTCTCCAATAGAGTCTGTTGACCTAGTTCATCATCAAATGTGGAAATCCCTAATGACGGCCGTTGGCCATTGGTTAGAAAAGTATCGCACTGTTTATGTCTTAACTTGATGACCCTGATGCTGCTGAAACTACATAGTATCTTTAGAGGCTTACAATGTCTGACATGGGAATTCACCGAGCTCAGGTAATTATACAGTATACTCATTTCAAATTATTAATGATACAATTCTGTCATAAAAAGATAACTCCACACAGTGTAAGGAATGCACCAATTAAATGTAGCTAGCTATAAACGTTTTGAGGATAAACCTTCTGTATATTACCAAATTATTTATCCTGCTAATACCACAAATCATAATACATGGGGACTTTTAAAGAATGCAGAGTAAAACAACAGAACTGCGTAGAATTTTTAGAGCTGCTCGCTCTGCAATAAACATTCAAAATGGAGGGTAAAATATACAACCCAAAGCCTATTCCCATGTGAAGGTCATTCCCGCGGTATTTCTGTACAATAAAACATTGAACGATACTAACAGTCCTCATGAGTGAAATAACCCCTTTATTGAAGGCCAAATACTTTGACTGTCAGCCAATCAGAATTCAATGATTAATCGTTTGGTAGAGAGACCATATTTCAAGTTATTTCATAAGTATTCACTGTACTGTAGTTATTGCAATGATAACTGGTTTATAAAAGGAATAAGGCATCTCAGGGGTTTGTGGTAATTTGCCAACATGCCACAGCTAGCTGCTCAACCAGGTGGCCTGTGGGCTGTGACAGCAGGAGTGAACAGGCTGGAACTAGACCTGCAACACAACCAGGTGGACTTTAGACATGCACAGTTGGAATCGTCAGGCCAGGTAGTCTTAAGGCATGGAGTCACATCAGTTTGTGTATTTCTGTTCATTTTGAAATTGGTTTAGAATAAAATCAATCTATATAATGCTGGGGCTGAGCTTGTTTTCCATTTCCATTCACTACCCTACGGTCTTCTGAGTCTATCGGTGGTCTGTTAAGTAGACATATTATTAAAGGGGCAATCTGGAAGTGCTGCCTTTTGATACATGAACGAAATAAACGTATCTAATGATGATTAAAATATATGAATGCCTCATGATGTTAGTTGGACTGTTTTACCCATTTGGAACACCACACAATGCTTGTTTCATTCCGATTAGACAACTTGTCATTGTTTCAAAT
Organism: Umbra pygmaea; assembly: GCA_016801145.1. Taxonomy (NCBI): domain Eukaryota; kingdom Metazoa; phylum Chordata; class Actinopteri; order Esociformes; family Umbridae; genus Umbra; species Umbra pygmaea. The sequence continues at coordinate 21,001 of JACXGM010005828.1, forward strand.
GCTGATTCCTGCTTAAAAAAAAAGGAACAACAACTCTTTATCCCACTGATCCCATGAGAAAAAACATGATGAAATACGTATGTATGCACGCGTGTGCGTGAATGCGGATTTCTAACTCTTTGTCCACCAGTTTGGATCACCTGCGGTGCGATCCTCATCAACCACCGTAAAGAACACAGGCTGACCAGGAGGACTGTGTCGTTTTTACAATTTACAACACGTTACCGCAGTGCCTGCAAATCCAGCCAACCCTGTGTCAGAATATAATACCACAGCAGGAAATTTTTTGCAAAAACATAAACATCGTCCTGGCTCACGGCAGCAATCAAGAGGAATGGCATCCATATAAACATCGTAAAGCCATTATGATTAGATAGGAGCTGACCTTCTGGTATTCGCTGCGGTACACAATCATCCACCAGTTTGAATTTGATTGAGCTGAACAAAAATATAAATGCAAGATGAAAAGTGCCTGACCCGTGTTTCATAAGATGAAATGAATGCATTAGCTGACGCACAAAATGTTCTCAATCTATGAAATCCATAGATTAGAGCCTAGTTCATTTTTTGCCTTTAATTGACTAATGTTCTTATGTGAACTGGAAAGTGGTAAAAGTTTTGAAATTGTTGCCTGCTTTGCTAGTGTTTATTTTTAATAAATATTCACATACTGTAAAAACATGTTGTTTAGATAATAATGGTATTAGGCCCACATTGAAAGTTTATATTTATGGCTGTTTGCATAATTTATCTTTGTGCATACTTTTTTTATGTGTACAGGTTAGTTTGCATAAAGGTCCCCTGGATGTCCTTGAGATGATGTCTGTTTACTGGATAACATACTAATGTACTCGCTTGCTATTTGTGGTACTTGCAGGACCCTTTAGGTTTTGACAGAGGCCCCCTATGGAGGTTAGTCATTTAGTATGCAGACATAATGCTGCTGCCTGTGTGTATGTGTGCGTGTGTGAATGTGTGTGTGTACATGAGTGTAGGAGAAGAGCATAAAATATGCGGGCAGGAAAAGCAAACAAGCGGTTAATGTGAGTAGGCCCACATGTTCCCCGGAGCGCATAGCGGCCCCTGCAGACTGGCCTCCCCTGTCACCCTGTGTTTCCTCTCACCCCCCCCACCCACCCTCAGGACCGGTACATGCTGACAAGCTGCACTCTCTCACCCCCTCATCCTGGCTCTGTGTGTATGTGTTTTGCAATAACTTACCAGCTAGTTTTGGTTAGGTGTGTGCGCGCATCTGTTGCTGTTGTTTGCTTGGCGCATATCAAAAAGAGTCATTCAGTAAAATAATATATCTGAATGGGAGGCGGATGGGGGGGGTCAACGGGGTGGCATGTTCCGTGTTCAGGCATGTGAGTCGGGGAAAGAGAGCATGTGTGGAAAGAAAGACATGAGGGAGAAAGAAAAAGAGAGAATAATCAATGACAGGAAGAAGAAAACTTAGCAGACAATGGCAGTTAAGAAATAGCTGAGATCTGTAACTTGAGACTTGGTAAAATTATCTTAATTATAATTAATTTCATAAATGTGTTCATCCATTCTGTTCCTCCACTCCCAGCTCCCCGGATTGACACTGCCCAGGGAGGTTGCTGATTTGGGATTTGTGCTTCTAAGTTGGGCCTCCCTTGGTTTTCTAACTACAGCTCTGGGAGGTTCATAAATCAGTTCTGCCATTGCTCTGTAAATAGAGAGTCAGCAGGATGTTAAAATATTTCCAAAACCTACAGCCTAGAAGGAATTATGTGCATGTCCACCATAACACTTGTGAGAGAGACAGTTAGCGAGGAAAGAGACAGAAGGAGAGAGACAGAAGGAGAGAGCGAGGAGAGAGGAGAGAGAGAAGGAGAGAGCGATAAGGAGAGAGACAGAAGTAGAGAGACAGAAGTAGAGAGACAGAAGTAGAGAGACAGGAGAGAGAAGAGAGAGAAGGAGAGAGACAGAAGGAGAGAGACAGAAGTAGAGAAACAGAAGTAGAGAGACAGGAGAGAGGAGAGAGACAGAAGGAGAGAGACAGAAGTAGAGAAACAGAAGGAGAGAGCGAGGAGAGAGACAGGAGAGAGGAGAGAGACAGAAGTAGAGAAACAGAAGGAGAGAGCGAGGAGAGAGACAGGAGAGAGGAGAGAGAGAAGGAGAGAGACAGAAAGAGAGATGGTGAGAGGTGATTGGCTAGTTGAAGGCTTCGTGAAGAGACTTCAACAGGTGGTAGTGTTGGCGTGGCAGACTGCCTGGCTGTCCTGTGAACCGGTGAGGTGGCCCCCAGACGTCTCTAATTAGGGGCTTTGAATTTGTGAGTTGTCTTTCATCTTTCGATCGCTGGCACTGGGAGTGACCTATATTCTATTTCTGACATCTCCTTGGTTGGGGAATGGCATCTCTTATCTGTCTCTCTTTCTCTCTCTGTCTTTAACTTACTATGTAAAAATAAATTAAAACAAATCTGAAAATCAAAGTAAATGTTTTCATACAATTTTCAAAAGTAAGATGGCAAAGTTATATTAGCAATGTAGAATTTTTATCTATCCTTTTTTCTATCTGGGATTGATGTACTCAATGAATGAGGATGATTTATTTTTATTTTTATTTTGTTTCAGTTAATGTTTATGTAGTGTGAGCTGAGCACTCAAACCCAGTAAAATGTTTTTGAAAACTCTTTCTCTCTATTTCCCCTTTGCCTCCATCGGTCTCAATCATCTTCTCTGTATGAGAAACTTGGCTCTTGTTATTTTCAAATATTTCGGTCCAAACAACAAATCCTTTGAGTGATTCTGTTCATTTTAATCACCAATGATTAGGACACTACCAGTGAAAGATGAACTAAAATTTGAGTCATACGATTGTAGATACAATCCCCTCATTCACATCTCTTTTGACATTCAGAGCGTCGGCTGTCTTTACTGATGGACTTCTTAATTATGGGCTTTCTAGCGCTGTATTTTTGAGATACTTGGCATAGGAAATTACTATTTGTTGATGTATTTTAGAGGACTCGTAGTTGTGAATAGCTGTTGGTGGAATTAATGCCTTGAGGTTTGACTGCCACCACAGTGGTACGTTTCCAAACAGCCGCTGCCCCCTTCGAAGGTATGACAACATTAAAAAAATAAATGTTTTTGTATCACAGCATCGATCAAGACAGATCTAAGGGGCATCCTTATGGGGGTGTAGGGCCAACAAAAACATGTAACATGAAGGAAAAACATGAAGGAAACAAAATGTAAGCCAATTATAAATGCACACATTGCATTACACATGAAAATGTTTTACTTTTTTGCCCAACATACTGTGAGTGCATTGTATATATGCAAACATGTATGCATCAATTGCCATGGCATAAACCACCACATCAGAACAATTTTTTGGCATAACTGGTGTTAATGATTATACAGTGGGTATAGAAAAGAATCACCCCCTGTAAAATAATCAAATTTTGTTGCTTTGCAGCCTGAAATGAAGACAGACAGTTTTTGTTTAATTCAGCTGTATTTACTCATGTATTTACTCAATGCAACTTATAACATCCAAGTAAAAGATATAACACCAACATAGAAACAAAAAAATTACTGCGTAGGAAAAAGGATCACCCCCTTGTTTCAGTATTTTGTTGAATCACCTTTTGCTTTAATTTCAGCCTTTAGTCTGTTGGGATATGTCTCTACTAACTTTGCTCCTCTAGACGTTGCAATATTTGACCACTCCTCTTTGCAGAACTGCTCGATTTCAGTTAAATTTGATGGTGACCGTTTGTGGACTGCTGTCTTCAAGTCAGTCCACAGATTATCAATGGGGTTTAAGTCTGGGCTCTGACTAGGCCATGCAAGGACATTACATTTTTTCTCCTTCAACCACTGTGTGCTTTGGGTCATTGTCATGTTGGAAGGTAAATCTTCTTACCATTGACAACTTTCTGGCAGAGAGCAGCAGGTTTTCCTCAAGAATTTGACATTATTTTGCCCCATCCATTTTTCCTTCTATCCTGACAAGTGCTCCAGTCCCTGCTGCAGAGAAACAACCCCTTAGAATATTTTTGGTGCATTTTGGCAAAGCTCAGTCGTAACTGCATGTGGCCTTTCTTGAGGAGTCACTTTTTTTTTTGCAACCCCCCCATACAAGCAACATTTGTGGAGAATTTGTGATATTCTTGTCACATGCACACAATGACCACTCTTTGTCATGAATTCCTGCAACTGCATCAGAGTTGCTGTTGGCCTCTTGGTAGTCTCTCTGACCAGTTTCCTCCTGGCTCTATCATCCAGTTTGGAGTGACGTCCTGACCCAGGGAGGGTCTGTGTTGTACCAAATACCTTCCACTTCTTAATAATGGACTTTACTGTGCTTCTAGGCACTGATAAAGCCTTTGAATTTTTTTGTATCCATCTCCTGACTTGTGCTTGTGCACAACTTTATCTCGTAGATCGTTTGACAATGCCTTGCCACCCATAGTTGACTGTTGTCTTCAGTTGCATTACCAAGGACTGAAACGATTCAGGAAAAGCTTGTTTCATGCTGAGCTAATGAAAATGACCACAGCTGATCACAGTTAAAAGTCAATTGGCTATATGTGCTATTGAGAAGTTGATTAACTACACCTGGTTGGGTTTACAAGTCATTTTTGGGAGGGGGGTGGTTCTTTTTCCAACTCAGTGATTCTGTTTTTTAATTTGTAATTTCTTTTTTTCCTGACAAGTTGGTAATATATCTTTCACTTGGGTGTTATGAGTTGTACATACAGCTGAATGAAACAAAAACTGTGTCTGTGCGTTTTCATTTCAGGCTGCAGAGCAACAAAGTGTGATTTTACAGGGGGGTGATTCTTTTCTATACCCACTGTCATAAACTGTATTTGTTTGTGGAGGCTGTGGCCAAATTTCATAATGCGTGTAATTAGGTCTGGAAATTGAGGTGTCCTACAGTATGTCTATTAAAGTGGGTGTGGCACAATCCCCAGGAAAAAAAACATGACAAACACCCATGCAGATCAAAATGTCTGTTCCTAACAAAGATACAGTTGTATCCTCAGCTGTTTGCAATGAATAAATTGAACAAAAGCAATTAAAATAGCTCAACACAATGAATGGTTCAAATGTTTTCCCCAAATTCAAATGCAAATTGAAATGATTATGACTTCTCAAGTCTTAAAATTATTCAACCCCTTCATGGCAAGCATCTTTAGTACTTAGTAGAGCACCTTTTTGCTGTTATGACCTGCTGCAAACCAGATGCATTGCCAGACATCAGCCTCTGGCAGCGTTCCTGAGGAATCTTAACCCATTGTTCATGAGCAATGGCCAATAATATTCTTGGGTTTGTGTGCTACAACCGCCTTCTTCAAATCTCATCAGAGATTTTCTATGGGGTTTAAGTCAGGTGACTGTGATTGTCACTGTAGAATCTTCCAGGACTTCTTCTGCAACCAAGCCATGGTGGAAATTGAGGTATGCTTGTGGTCATCGTGTTGTTGGAAGGTCCAAAGACGCCCAAGCTTCAGCTTTCTCAGAAATTGCGTTGCATTTTCTCCTAGGATTTTCCAATCCATCAAAAAAATCCATCTTGCCTTCCACACACTGCGGTTTTCCTAGAGGGTGCAAAGCAGCCCCAGAGCATCACTGAGCCACCACCATGCTTGAATGTGGGCAGGGTGTTCTTTTCAGCATATGCTTCCTTCTTTTTCCTCCAGACATGCCACTGATCCATCATGCTGAAAAATTCCAGTTTTGTTTCACTACTCCACAAAACAAAATCCCAAAACATCTGTGGCTTCTTTATATGAATTTTAGCATATTGGAGACAACATTTATTGTGCTTTTGGGTCAGTATTGGTATACATCTTGGACTTCTGGCATGGAAACTGTTTATGTTTAGTATGTGCCTTACTGTGTGTTGACACTCAACAAACCCCTAGCCAGTTCAGGTGTTCTAGCTCAAGTACACCTGGTGCAACTAATGAAGCCCTTGATTAGTTTCATCAGGTGTGCTTGGGACAATACCTGTTTTGCAGATTTGTGCTGTCATGAGCAATTCTGTAAAGGGTTGAATAATTTTGAAACTGGAGTAGTCAATCTGATTTGCATTTTCATTTGGACTTGGGGAAACTACTTGATGCATTCATTGTGTTGAGCTATTTCAATTGCTTTTGTTTGATTTGTTCATTGCAAACAGCTGAAAGTCAGAAATTCTTTACAATACACACGATTTGCAATGGGGGATGAATAATGTTGATTGCAACTCTATGTGGCTGAGACTATGCATGCTCTATTTTCTTTTCAAATGACCACACTGATGTTTTATCATGGGTTTTTAAGGACCTTGTAATTCATGTCCCAGAAATACTTGGCCAAAGGGGGTGCCAGATTTCAATTTTCACAGGGAAACTAAACACTATTGCTTCACATTATGTATTGTCTGGAGAGCAAAATCTGAACATGAATGTTGTCATGTTTTCTTTCACTATTGAATGCGTCCATTTTATAGTTTAGATATCACACTATAAGTCATTGTCAGGGTTGTAACAATTGTCACTGTTTTATAAAGTATTTTGATGTCCTTCAGCATCAAGTGATACTATATATTGATAGATGCATGGTGTCAAGATATTTCCTGTCTGTAGAATACTACAACTCCATATTACGGTGGTTGGCGAACTAAACACAGTAGGTTCAGATCTCCAGCTATGCCAACAGAGGAATTTTTTTTTTCCATGCTCAAATATGTGTTTATATTACAACCCCAATTCAGAAAAAGTTGGGACAGTATGGAACATGCAAAAAAATAACAAAAACATTAATTTTACAATTACATTCACCCTGAAAAAACATTATTAACACATTATTTGATGTTTAAGGCGAGACACTACAGGTGAATAGGGTAAAAAATAAAAAAAATAGATATCACCATGAAACTTCCTCAGTTGGTTACTTACACAAGTACATAAAAAAATGTATTACAAGTTTTTGAAATATGTATGTTAATTTATGCAAATTAGGCATTATCTCATTAAATATGCGCAATTTTACATATATTTTCGGTAGACAGATCTGAACGTATGATAAAGCCAGGTGCTAAATTCTTTTTTCATTTTGTTTACACACAAGACGAAAAAAGAATTACAGAGGGATTTCAAGATATCTGCTTTCATTACCTAGGAAATCAAAATAAACTTCATAGCCTTAAAATATCAATTTTCGCCATATTGTTTTGATTAAAATGTCACATAAATCAGGCCAGGAATGATTTATCAACAAATCCCTCTGTAAATATCTTCAGAAAACTGCTAAGTGTATAACTGGAAAGTTTGGTGTATATAGGTGCTACATAGGCTGAGATATGTCTACCGGAAAATGACAAAAAACTAATTTTGAGAAAACGGCATTTAAAGATTTAAATAGGGAAATTTAACATTTCTATTGGAAAAAATTGCTCAAAAACAGAATAAGTGCTCAGGCCCTTCGTGATAATAATATAGAATATTTAAAACTCATGAAAATTGATTATTTAATAACATGGCAGGCATATAAGGCCTACAACTGCAGTAACTCAATGAATTAAATTTGACGTATCATGCACATTGTTGCCAACAAAACCCACACTAGACAGTTGTATGGACACAGAACAAGACCAACAGTAGAGGTCACAGCTTTCTAAAGTCAAATTTTCAAATCCAGCACCATATTTAGGTCCCTCTGATATCTCTTGCTGGTGCCTATTCACTTGTCTGTGCTCACAAGTTTTCATTTATTATCACTTGAGTGGCAAAAACCCAATTTCTCTGGGGAGTAGACCATCAGCCAATTGGACAAGCAAACCATAAATGACTATAAAGAATATGGCCATCCTATAATGTTAAACTATTACAACAGATCCATAATTGTGTATACCTGCATGTGTGTTGGTGTGTCAACCTGACTACAAGAGCATGGATTCCACTGCACTAAAGCTTGCACTGCAAATTATTTGGATCTTACCAAGATAATAAAACTTAAAATATCTAACACTTTTAAATCTATCTTGTTTTAAAAGTGTTTTTTTAAGTGTTCAACTTTACACTATAAGCTCATTTCTAGAATTAACAAACTTAATTCAAGAAATCTTGTCAAGTAAAATTATCTTGCTGCATGGACAGATAATTTCACTTGTTTTGAGTACCCTTTCCCTGAGATTTAGTGGTTTTATCTTGTTTTTAGGCACCCATTTTTTGCATTGTGGTATCTCAGATGTGAGTGTTTATACATTATGTAATGTGCGCATGCATGATGTCCCCTCTTCATCTCTCTCTGTCTAATTTAAAAAATGTTTCTTCAATGTCCATGAGTTGATAAGGCTGCATTATTTCAATGTCCTTTGTTTTTGCCACTGAACTGAAAACTGCAAAAGTAAAACTTACCAATATAACAGAATAAATGAGAATACATTTTATCACGAATCCAACCCTATTCCATTTTTGAGAATATGTTCACTGTTACAACAACAGTATGATCAGATGTCATCAAATGGCATTAGACCTCCAAAATCAACTTTCCTGTACTCGAGAAGCCGACTGCTACAAAACCAATGGTTCTATGGATCAATATTTATAAATAGACCCGATGCATCACTATTAGAGTACAAGAGATTACGGTATGAATTCATTGAGTTGTGTGACATGCATATCGTAATCATCCACTGCTTTGTCGCACAGTCAGTGGCATTAAACACCCCGGTTTCCCAACGACAGCTTACGGTCTGATGTGCTGCTTCCGGATGGTTTTTCAACTAATTTAATAGATTGCTTTCCCTTGTCACATCTTGCAAAGAGCAATTGCTGCGTTATTTTTCTTGAAAGTTGCGGTGTTAAAGGCATTTTCGAAGGTCCCGCGGTAAGCTAAACACGGAAGTGTGTGACTACACCACGTGATGCGTCTAAGGGAATCACGTTAGCAGAAACGTGAGGTAGCCAATGAGATTTCATCATTAGCATTAAATCCCCCTTAGGACATTCGCGATTGATTACTGATAGAAAGGAAATGCCCTTATTTGGTTTGCATAGAGTTGTGCAGGAGACTCAGAGCTTTACAATGGTACCAAGTATGACAGACTTCAATAAACAGGCGAAACTCGGCATGTCGCGTTTGAATGCTAACTTCTTGGAGAAACTTACTACCGCAAGTTAACAAAATGTACTAAAATAAACATCCTAATGTATATTTTCAACGTTTTCTTTATAGCAGCTTGTAAGAATACATGTTGAAGGAGTAAACTAGCCCAAAATCTCAAAATTGACCACTGCATGAAAAATCTATGTTTTTGCCTGTCGTGTCTCGCCTTAACTTTGTGAATTTCCAGTAACACTTTACAGTAAGGGTACGTGAACTAACATTAATAAACACATTATTAAACAAGAACGAATGATGAACAAATACATTAACAAGAAATGAATAATGAAAACTGATACTTAACTACTAATGTACAAATGTATTAACTAATAGTGATTAGCATAATTTGTACATGTTTATACCGGACATTAACTCATGTTGATTTTTGCATGAACAAACACTTTCTGCTATAATTTGTTAATGTTGATTCATGTCGTGAACTCATGTAGCTGTTGGCATGAACAAAGCACTACCTAATATATGAACTATTCATGAACAAATGATGAACAAAGACGTAAACAAACAATTAATAATCAAAACCATAACTTTATTATTGATTTACAAATGCATAAACTAGAGTTGTTTGTTAATGTTGACACAGGACATGAACTCATGTTTTACCTTCCGATGGCTTTAAAAAGTTATATTTTTCATTGATGTGACTGTGCATTACTTGGATTTACGTTTTACTTGCCTCTTTCCACTTTCACTGAAACAACATTATTAATCTCTTCCATCATTTTTGTCCAGGGCTGTTGTCTTTACACTTATGTGCACTCAATAGGATAATGCAAGAATTTACAACAATTAATTAGTTCAGATTCCTTTGGGATGCTTAGTAACCAGTGAGCTGTCAGTAGGAATTAAGCATTCTTAACTGAGAGTTGCTTATTAGTTAATCATGTTTACGATTAAACGTGACATCAAGTCTACCGCGGGACGGGATGAATAAACACTTGACACATTCAAATGTATAACGTCAGTAATCATAACATCAGTCGGTTAAAACATGTCAATAATCTGATAAGTTTATTTCAATTAAGTTTTGCATCTAAATCATCCAAACACATAGCTACAGGCAGTGATTTGCAAACGAGGATGTTTTACAGTTATAAAGTGAATAAATCAGTCTTCATTAGCGCAGAAACTAAGATCCACTTATTACAGAAGCCGAGAACGGCCATGGATTTCTTTTTATTTTATGAGTTATTAATTCGTCATATCGATATAACAAAGATCGTTTTAATAGATTTTTTATTATTTTATTACTTATTAATTCGTTATATCGATATAACAAAGGTCGTTTTATAGAGATAACGAATTAATTAATAATTTGCTCGTCTTTAATTCAAACTAATGCGCTGCAACAAAAGGCTTCCGTAGTGCCACTGGCTGTAGCTGTAGCCTACCGGACTTCGGCAAAGTTAGACAGAAATTGGCTTATTATGAATTAATAAGTAATAAAATAATAAAAAGTCTATTAAAACGATCTTTGTTATATCGATATAACAAATTAATAAGTCATAAAATAAAAAAATCCATGGCGTTCTCGGCTTCCGTAACTTATTATGCATAATCTATTACGATTTATTTGCCGTTAAATAAATATGTTTAGCCAGATTTTCCCTCATTCAAGTCCTCGTTTCACATGCGCTCATAGCATCAGTCCTATTTCGGTTCAGACGCCGGTGCTGTGGCAGACCAGTGTGAAGCTAGCTTCTTTAGGGAGCCAGCTTTTTTAGTGGACTCCTAGCCTTTTGTAGTTTCACCTTCAAAATAATAGCGTTTGATTCAACACGATATTAATATAAATATATTTTAAAACGACTAAAACGACTATTAAAATATTACAAGTTAGTAAATATGTCACACTATTCTAATATAGTTTAGTGGCATATTTTTGAAATGTGTAATGTTTCCATATTTGTTTTGCAATGTCTATCGCGTTGAATCAAGCGCTATTATTTTGAAGGCAAAACTAAGAAAGGCTAGGAATCCACTAAAGAAGCTGGCTCCCTAAGGAAGCTAGCTTCACACTGGTACTACTGCGCGTGTGAATGCGAGTAGTGTAGATGAGAGGAAATTAAAAGAGAGCAAACTAACAGATTTAAAGTTGACATAGTGTATTAACAACCTAACGGACAAATATAAAACACAGGATAAGGAGGAGCAAGCGGGAGATGGAAAATTCAGTTTTCCACATCTATTTGTAGCGGTATGCTAGCGAACTGCATGATGCTAACATTTCTAACTGTGCATGCAGCGCTATGTTGCCTGTATTAGTATTAAGTTAAGTGTGATGGAAATGTTCATGGCCCAGCGCCGTAACTACAAATTTGTAAAATGTTATATGCTGGGTACTGCTAATTTATGTAGATTTGAGTTAAGATTTGAAGTTGGAACTAAAGTCTGATAAACAGGCCTGAACATGTGGTAATTAGGTATTATGTAGCATGTGATGATTAATGTTACATGGTTGTTATGTTTTAGTATGATTGTCATTAAAATATAGATCAAAATTTTAAAGTCCTGTTTAAAACAAAAACAGGTCAGGTCTTATAGAAGGAGTGAGAACTACATGGAAGATCCCTTTCTATTGATGGCGAGCCTCCCAGTGTGATCTTGAAGAGACGTGGACCCACTCATCGAACACTCAACCTGTTGGCAGGACGGTAACAGCCATCTCAGCTGATACACAATCCATCCAAGAGTGGAAAGTTTCCTTTTCAACCAGGAAACTGTCACTGATTTGGTGACAAACACTTGAACAGAGAACTATTGAAAGTGAACTTACTGACAACCGGACAGACTTCAAAACTGACTCACAAATGGACTGAATACAAAAGGCACAAAAAAGACTCTTATTTAAAGGGCCCAATTTTCCATATATGTTATGAAATGGTGTTAACTGTTACCTGCAACATGACATAAGTATAAATTATTGGTTACAACTTACCTGGCCTGCTATTTCCTTTTGTGGATACAGTTTATAGCACTTAGCTCCTTCCAAACCTAGCACAGTGTTATCTTACTTCTGGAGGGTATAACGGTTACAGTTACAACATATGTTTTGTTTAAGATTACGTTCAATTTGTGGGTGTTAAATTGCAGTGCAGCTTCTCAGCCACCGAAGTCAGCCGCGGTTGGTGGATCTTAATTGGGGAGGACGGGCTCGTATTACGCTCGGAACCGGAGTGAATGGAATGGTGCGCAACGAACAAAACCAATTGTTTTTTTGATTTGCACACATTCCATTCACTCCGGTTCTGAGCGTAATACGAGCCCGTCCTCCCCAATTAAGATCCACCGACCGCGGCTGACCGAAGTCCATGTGAATATACAATGTTTAAGGTTCCCAAGTGATAGTGTAAATAGTGTTATGTTTGGCTTTGTTTTATTATATTTTAACACATTTTCTACTATGTGGACTAAGTGAATAAATGCTTTTACCCTAGTGAGCGACTATATATGTTTATTAATGCTTTATTCCTAACAGTGACTCATTAGTTAGTCATTGGTAAGGTATGATAATTCATCACTTAGAGGGGCACAAACATGATTAACTAATGATGAACTATGAGTTGGTAATGCTTTATTACTAACAGTGACTCATTAGTTAGTCATTGGTAAGGTAGGATAATTCATCACTTAGAGGGGCACAAACAAGATTAACTAATGATGAACTATCAGTTGTTAATGCTTTATTACTAACAGTGACTCATTAGTTAGTCATTGGTAAGGTTGGATAATTCATCACTTTACTTAGAGGGGCACAAACATGATTAACTAATGATGAACTATCAGTTGTTAATGCTTTATTCCTAACAGTGACTCATTAGTTAGTCATTGGTAAGGTAGGATAATTCATCATTTTACTTAGAGGGGCACAAACATGATTAACTAATGATGAACTATGAGTTGTTAATGCTTTATTACTAACAGTGACTCATTAGTTAGTCATTGGTAAGGTAGGATAATTCATCATTTTACTTAGAGGGGCACAAACATGATTAACTAAT
>JACXGM010005829.1:5233-18812 GCA_016801145.1 Umbra pygmaea
TACCTAATTTGTATGTGCATTTAACCCTAGTGTTTCCGCCTTGTTCTTGTCGTTCAATGTGCTCCTGTTACGTGTTCCTGCTTTATCTGTGGATTATGTTTTGAAAGCCCCTCGTGGCAGTATTCCTTTCTTTAGTGTGAAATAAACATATTTTGGATTATTGAACCTTCGCGTCTGTCTCTACAAATGGAACGTGACAGTAACACAGTGGTGAAACGAGCCAAAATAAGCACCCATATGAAAAACTATGGAAAATGTAAAAAAATAACAAAGCCTTCAAGAAAAATTTGCCAGTGTGCAGTTTTATGCCAATTTAACTAGGGATACACCGATACTAGATTAATTTGAAATATGATTGTAAAGCTGAGATGAAAAAATGTCAGCTGTTTGACAGAACTTCATGGTAAACAATATAGAGGATTGTCCAACATCCTAAATGTTAAGAAAAATATGTTAAATAATATATTAATATTTCTTCACAAAATTAAAATAATATTACACTTATCATCAGTAAAAATCTCAACTACCTTAACGGCATATGATACGATTATATCATATAATCCGTGTTTGGGAAAAGACTAAAAAAACAATCACTCCTCTTACGCAAATGTTCTGGAATGTTAAGTGCTAATGCTATATCAGATGTACAGCTCCAGCATTTGTTCTCTCTAGCTATGTGTATCTAGTTAGGCAAAGAGAAAAAATAACCTTGCATTTGAAAAAAGGATAATGATGCATCTTCAAATGGAACAAAACAAGAACAGTAAACACAGTCCAAAATAGATCATTATACCAGTGTCTCCAATAATGAATATCCATGGCACAACACAACAGTCAATTAGCCAGCCATACAAAACCTCCAAACCTGCAGCAGCCAAGCAAAGCATACCCTTGTTGTGGAGCAAGGGAGGCTGGTGAACTGCAAATGAAGAGGATTGGCTGATGTTAATGTCTGAACAGGAGTAAATAGAATGGAGTAAAACACATTAAACCAGTGTACCACTGGTCTAAACTAGTTATTACCCTTTATTGCACCTGCAGTAATTCCCTTTCGATTCCACTTTTGTACTTCATGCATGATTTTCTCTGAACCAACATATGAAATTTGTAAATATAAACATATGTCACTTAAACTGACTGGTTCTGATTAAATAAAAATGTCATGGTGAACACTAAAACAATGTACAGTATATGTAACTGCGGAAGCGTTTCACATACATTCAAGGAGCCCTGTATTTAACTATTTACCAATTGTACATGCATTTCAGTTATTTATTGCTAGACAGCACTGCTATAAAATAATACAAGATAATATAGAGTAGAACAGTAAGACATTCAGTAAATAAATGGAAAAGCACTTAATAGGAACAGCAGATGTGTCCAATATGATCTGTCTGTTCCGAGAGTGGTAAGCATTTATCATATATTGAAGCAGATTACACTAAATCAGATTAGCGCAGCTTGCTATAAAAAGCAAGGTCATTATCAGCTTAATGTATTGTCACCTGTTTTATGAAGTCATTTGTGTTGTCTTTTCAAAATGCTCTGTCTATCAAATAATACGAATATCAATATCATATGATACGAATACTTGCTTTATCTGATCAGTGGATTTGTGAGAGTTAGCAAATTTATATGGTTATGTTTGTTGGATATACAGAAGTGGCCGTGAGTATTGGTACCCGTCTAATTAAAAGAAATACACAAATTTCTCTGAAATAAGTGGAAATTGCCAAAACTATTTGGAATACAGCTTTTTTTATTTCACATTCAATAGAACAGAAATTTCTATTTGTTTAACCATTCGTAAGCTCTCTCTTAGCGTTGTTTGAGCTCCAGCCGCTAGTCGCCGCCACTGTGCAGCAGTCTTTAGAAATCAGTGCAGTGCATTACAAGTCAAACTATGGTATGTTGACAATGTTGTGGCTCAACAATGATTTAATGGACATTTTAAGACTAATAATAAAATATGTTCGCAATGGATACAGGCCTATTTATGAAATTGACTTTATTTGGTATCAGAACTAATATGTGGTAATTAGCCTAGGCTATTTCGTTATGTCATTAAAGCGTTTAAATTGGCAATCACTTTTGATAATTAAAGTATGGCAAACAATTTGCCTCTAAATGGCTAAGATCTATAAATGGGTAAGCATGGTGGTGTCCAGTAAGCGACCAACTATGGCAGCGATCCAACGTGTCCTTGTATTAAATCAAAGACGGCGCAAGCTGCGGAGCCGTTTAGTCCATGTCAATTGTTTTATTCGGCAAAAACCTGTGCTTGCCAGGCTTGTGCAAGCTCAGCTCGTCCAGCAAGACTTCAAGTCCCTCTGACGAGAAGCTTGGTGCCCTTTTTTTTACGTTGCTTCCCCACCATATTCTATATCTAACTCTCTCTCTCTGTTAATTGTAGATAGGTTGATTTATTGTAAACATTAACCAATGGCAATCAATACCACATTAAACAGAAGTAACTGCAGCTGATTGCCAATCAATTCTGATTGTAAAGTACCTTACCATTGAAATAAAAGTGTATTACATCATTTTTAGAAGTAGTTAAACTCACGTCAAGAAGCGGGACAAGTGGCACAACGGGATGAGGAGGGTGGATGATTAGCGAGGGATACCCTGTTCGTCTACCAGTCACAACATAGCGTGTGAACCAGCCGCGGTTGGTGGATCTTAATTGGGGAGGACGGGCTCGTATTACGCTCGGAACCGGAGTGAATGGAATGGTGCGCAACGAACAAAACCAATTGTTTTTTTGATTTGCACACATTCCATTCACTCCGGTTCTGAGCGTAATACGAGCCCGTCCTCCCCAATTAAGATCCACCGACCGCGGCTGGTGTGAACACATTACTGACAATTTGATAATTGATTGAATAGTCTATATTTTACTGATAACTTAAACTATGCTAAAATAAATGTTACTGGAATAATTTGAGGAATGTTTCATTTACATAGAACGTGTTGTCCTTCTTAACGCCATAATGCACCTTCGCGTGAAGTGAAAAATCAATTCCTGAGCAATCTATGCCAACTAATTCAGCACCTTCACATGGGACAGCGCCTTTGTAACGTCGAACTTGAGAGGCAGCGTGTTAAGAAGCTTCCTAAGGGACACTTCGGGGAACACACTTCGGTAAGAGATCTTTTTGAGTCTTCTTAGCGCGCTAAGAGTGAGCGTAATCGGGGAACCGGGCCCTGGTCATTATCATGCTGGAGGACCCATGACCTGCAACTGACAGAGCAGTGCCACAGTCAGCAAACCAATCCCAAAACATCCCTGAGACTCCTCCATGTTTCACAGTAGGGATGATATTCTTTCCTTTGAAAGCTTAGTTCTTAGTTCTGTAAACATCAAGTTGTTGTGATTTACCAAAAAGCTGTGATTATAGTGTTGTAGCTTTGGATGTTGCCCTGCTTAGCTCGGAGAACCTATTGGTTGATCAAGTACCTCTCCCACAACTGTAACCTCAGGATGGTTGTCATACCAGAGAAAGCAGAAGGAAATTGTTATTTTGGCTTCATGTGACTGGCTTCTCTTGAGCGGGCACAAAATTCAAGTTATTCTCGGTTTTTCCTTCAACCGTCACTAGGAAGAGAGATGTTTTTCTGGATGTTAAAAGATCCTACACAAAATAAATAGATTTTCCCTACACGTTCCCTACCGCCTACATGTGGATTTCTCTGCAGAGAAGCTACAATTCAATTCCCCAGCTGATGTACAAAATCGGATTGATTCTCAATCTCTGAGCCATTTCTCTCTTTGGACATAATGCGAACACTCCTACCAGATGTCATATCCTCCACACATGTTGCTCCATGGCCTGTGGACAACAATTGGAACCTAATATGCTGACCTGTAATGGCCTGTGAGCTTTTACCTGTTTTTTTATTGGTATGTTTGTCACCTTTCTCACCTTTTTTCCCTGTTCTCTCTGAAGATGCTCAGGCATCTTTTTCTTGTTATCATATTTCAAATATTTCAGATAGATAAGAATGCTAATATACATCTTTTTAATGTAGATAAAGAATATCGGGGTAACATACATGCAGGGCTGCTGACAGGAATCTGTGGGCCCGGGACAAACTCCACATTTTGGGCCCCCTGCTAAAGAAAATTACTGTGCAAAAACAACATTTGGGGCCCCCCTCAGGACTGGGCCCGGGACATCATACCCGGTTGTCCCACCCTGTCAGCTGCCCTGCATACATGTATAGCAGTTGCAGGTGAACAGTAGGAGCAAGTGCACAACGGGTATACTTACAGTATATAGCTTACTATGCTCTCACAGTGGTATAGACACTGACAGCTAACATACAAGTATAGAGTGTACGCATAAACTTCCAAACTCCAAAACACTCTTTTCACAAATTAAATGTTCCTAGTGTAGCTCCTTGACAACCTTCCAACCCAGTGACAATAAATCATCATAGACAGACAGATGACATACAGATAATAATAAACCACGTAACAGTATACAATATCCAACACCTTCCTTTAGTTTGGCCACAATATGTATAGGAAAACTAACTCACTAATAGAACATTGTAATGTTTGGTCTATAAAGGTTAAGGAGTCACTCAAGGTATAGTTCACATAGAATGTTTAATAACGATTATTTAACAGTGTAATTAGGCTTGAAAATAAGATTAAACAAAATACCAGAATGAACAAACTTAGGAAACAAGCCTAGACTGAAAGATCTGACAACTCAACAAAGGTACTTCTTAACTAACAAAGTAAACATAAAACAACTAACTAAATTGTCAAAAAGACTGTACTAGAACACTTGCATTTACTCACAGTACCAGGGGTGCAGAACCAAACATAGAAGCAGAGCTCGACATTGGAAATGGGGATTCAAGGACCCAGCAACCAAACATGAACAGATCAGCACATTTATAGGGAGCAAACAAAAACTAAAGTGGATACAGCTGGAGCTACTAATGAGACATAGAACCAATATACTAAGATACACTAAAGGGCAGCATAACTAACCAACAATAAAACTGTAACTGGTTCATGAACAGAATACTGAAATAAGAATATATACAGAGCATAACTAAATAAACACTAGGACAAAGAAACAACAAACCAACACTTGGAGCTAGAAAGCATTGGAACACATTACAGAACCCCCCTCTCACGGCGCAGCTCCAGAGGCACCAACAGAAAACAGGAGACCAAGCGCAGGGACAGATACCGGGGCACCAAGCAGACCCCAGGGGCCAGGCAGAACGAGACCTGGCTGGACGAGGCTGAGACTTGGCAGGCCTGGATAGAAACAAAGGCTGAGCAGACAAAGGAGGAGGCCAGGCCGGCTTAGGCCAAGACAAGGGCCCAGCAGGCGAATGCGGAGATGAAGGCCAGTCAGGCGGAGGCCAAGGCTGAGGCCAGGCAGGCGGAGGCTTGGCAGGACGAGGCAGAAGCGGAGGCCCGGCAGGAGACTGCTGCGGCAGAGACCAGGCGGGCAGAGGCTCAGCAGGACGAGGCAGAAGCGGAGGCCAGGCAGGAGACTGCTGCGACGGAGACCAGGCAGTGGGAGGCTCGGCAGGCTGAGGTAGAGACCATGTAGGCGGAAGGCGAGGTGGAACAGGCTCCGAGTCCTAGGATGTCACAGGATCCTGGGCAGACCTAGGACAAACAGACACCAACATAGACACAGAGACAGACAGAGAGCGAGAGATGGGGACCGGGGCAGACACAGGCACAGGGACCGGGGAAGACATGGGCACAGGGAACGGGGCAGACACAGGCACAGGGACCGGGGCAGACAACGGCACTAGGACAGGGGCAGACAATAGCACCAGGACAGGGGCAGCCACTGGCATGGGGGCAGGGCCAAACACAGGTACGGGGAGAGGAGCAGCCAGCGGTATGGAGACAGGGGCAGACACTGGCTCAGGGACAGGGGCTGACACTGGCTCAGGGACAAGGGCGGACAATGGCCCAGGGAACTGGGCAAGCTCACGGAAAAGGCCATGTGCAGGGACCAGGGAATGCTCAGGGACCAGGGACTGAAGCGGTGGCAATCCTGGCGGGTTAACAGCTGCAGGACATTCGTCAGTTTATTTGCCGCTTTGTGTCATTGACTCCCAATAATCCCTGTCCACTTCCAGGTCGTTCCTTATGATGAAAAATATATCTGGGACAACTGGGGAGGAGACATCTGGCGAATGGGGCAAAGGGGAGAAAGCTCTCTTCTCTTGGGCTTCCTCGTCCTTCTTGGGCGGAGAAATGTCGGCCATCTTGGGACTCCGGCGGGCGGCAATCTTGGGAAGGGTGGCGTCGGCCATCTTGGGCGGAGCGGCAATCTTGGGTGGAGCGGCCATCTTGGGATCTCGGAAGGCCATCTTGGCCTCACTGGCGGTTCCCTGATTCCCTGCTAACCGTGCTCCCTGCTCCACTACTACCAGAGCCTCCTGCTACGCTCACTATAGGGCCCCCTGCTATGCTCACTACAGTGCTCCCTGCTACGTTCACTGGAGGGCCCGCTGCTACGCTCACTACAGGGCCCCCTGCTACACTCACGCCAGGGCCCCCTGCTACGCTCACACCAGGGCCCCCTGCTACTCTCACGCCAGGGCCCCCTGCCACAGTGACGCCAGGGCCCCCTGCTATGGTGACGCCAGGGCCCACTATTTCTTTGCTCCCGGGGCCCCCTGTTTCTTTGCTCCCAGGGCCCCCTGTTCCCTTGCTCACAGGGCCCTCTGTTCCCTTGCTCCCAGGACCCCCTGTTCCCTTTCTCCCAGGCCCCCCTGCTCAGCCTGTCTCAGGGCCCCCTGCCCAGCCTATCCCAGGGCCCCTTGAACTGCCTGTCCCAGGACCCCTTGAACTGCCTGTCACAGGGCCCTCACTCCTTGCACCGCCGTCTGGCCTGCTGCGACCACCTGCAGACCTGACGTTCACATACTGTATGAACTGAGATATGGACTCCTTCATGTATTTTGGTTTAGTCATGTTTATAATGTTTAGTTCTTTAAGTATCATGTCCTTTGTTTCAGTTCTATACATTGCATGGGGGTTGTGTTCTTTATTTATGTGTACTGTTCCTTTAAGAGTCACAACACCTCACGTTAGCTTAATAGTATTAGACCGTGTCTTCTGTGGTAATGGGGTTGATTGCTATCAGCCGTGTGCAGTTAATTAACATGTTCTTCTAATCTCATGGTAATTTTATATTATTGCTGTCATCACTGCTGACCTACTGCTAACAAGTTTTAATGTATGTCCTGTCAGGTGTGTATGTATGAAACACTAACTTGTATTTTAACTATCAACTATATTGTTAATGTAACTGTGCAAAAGTCTTGTGGCTTCCTGTAGCTTTGCATGGCTTACTGAGAAGATATTTGTTGCTCTGGGTTTCGGTATGGTGTCTTGATGGCTACAATCTGTATTAGTCCTACCTGTCCTAATGTCTTGTTGTTTTCTGTGCTCTGGTCTAATATCATATGGCCAAGGGACTGCAGTTGAAAATTATCTTGAAATTTGAAAATTAGATGATATTAGACCATAGCACAAAAAACAAGACATTAGGACAGGTTAACACTGGCTAAATTGCTAACACTAGCACATTTACAGAAATGTTGATTAATGTGTGCTGTCCTTTATAAAATAACCCCCTTCCCCCCCCAAAAAATGTAGACTGATATAGCTTTCAAATGTAGTGTTCTCCTATGAATTTTACATGGTGGCCCTTATGTGTCTTTCACTGGAAATGTTGCTCTAGGAGATAGGTTTGTTTTTCATGCTCCAGTCTCCTGCCAGAGGGTTGTACTCTGGGAGTGTGGAGGCTTTTTCTCATGGGTAATGGACAAGGGATATTGTGTTCCAGGTCTCTAAGTAACGTCTTAACCCAGTGAGTATCAGCATATCCTATGTGCTGGTACAACAGACAAAGCTTGTACCATCCCCTTAAATCATGTTCCACACTGATTATAGAAAGTTTAAAAAAGACTTGTGTATGGTATTACTGACAATAGACAACAAAGTGGTAAACAGGAGAACAGCAGGAATATAGGATTCTGGGATTTGATCCTGGTCTCTGCTGGGAAACAGAATGTGACTTGAACCACTACACTACAGCTCTGCACAGACAATGCATTTTTTACAGTTTTTTTATTTTCATTGTTTCATTTTTTATTTCACCAGTTGAGAACAGATTCTCATTTGCAACAGTGAACTGGCCATGATAGAGTGCAATGGTGCAAGACAAAGTAAAGTTACTAAAAAAAAATTGTTCAGAGCTACAAATTATACAGCAAAAATATGGCATGGCTGGGGGTCCCCCAGGAAAGGTTTGAGAACCACTGAGTTAAGGGACATAGCGGAACTTACAAGTATAGAGAGAATATGCTCAGTAGAGCTTTATCAGATTTAAATATTTTCTGTCATCTGTTATATTCCTGTCCTGCTAAAAAAAAGGTGTTGGCCCAGAGAAAAGCCATTACATTGTATAATGATAATAATAATAATTGGCATTCATCTTGTAATGCTCTCCACCAGTCTTTCACATGGTTGTTGGGTGACTTTATGGGAATAAATATGGGACTACACATTTAACATTTCAATTACAACTATAGCTATCTGTGTCTTTAAAGAGCAAGGTGTCTCTACCCTTTGTTAATTAAAACTTGTGACGTTAGTTGCACGAGCGCTACTGTAGATAACTTTTAACATTAACGTTAGTTCGTCATTTTGATGCATCAGCAGAAAAGCTAGCTAGCTAACGGTTTTTGAGTAACCCCGAACACATACTCTAACATTTTCGAAACATGTTCTTGGAAAACAGTTTTGTCCAATTCCCTACCCCTTTTCCTCAGTGGTGGGGCATTGTGAACGGACCAGGTGAAGAGCTATCATTTGGGACTCAAGGTTGAGGGAGCTGTATCACCTTAACTACCTGTAGTAGCTTGAGACCTGCGGGAGAAGCAGGTGCATGAGATTTTTTTCCCTAGCCCAAATCCTTGTATTTGCTTAGCAGCAATAACATTAGCATTAACAGTGAAATAAAAATAAACAATTCCATGTTGGTGTCTGACATTTATCTGAGCTCGCACTCCTATGAAGACTAAAAGGAAGGGAACACACCATTCCCAAACTAAAATGAAATCACAAACCAAAAAAAGAAACAAAATATTTTTTGTCAAATTACTAAAGACTAAATTGAAATGAAAGTGTAGCAAAATGTAATGGAGTAAAGATTATGTTATTTAAACGAAAATACTTGAGTAAGAGTTCTTTTCATTTTTTATTTAACCTCTAGATGCTTCCTTTAGCCTTTAATGAGTGTCTGGATTCTGGATGAAGGTATTTTGGAACATTCCTCCTAGCAAAACATCTCCAGTTCAGTTAGTTTCGATGGTTGCTGAGCATGGACAGCCCACTTCAAATCACCCCACATATTTTCAATGATATTCAGGTCTGGGGACTGGGATGGCCATTCCAGAACATTGTACTTCTTCCTCTGTATAAATCCCAGAGTAGATTTTGAGCATTGTTTTGAGTTGTTGTCTTGTTGAAATATCCAGCCCCGGCGTAACTTCAACTTTGTGACTGATTCCTCTATATTTTTCTCAAGTATCTGCTGATATTGAGTGGAATCCATGCAACCCTCAACTTTAACAAGATTTCCAGTATCGGCACTGGCCACACAGCCCCACAGCATGATGGAACCTCCACCAAATTGTATTGTTGGTAGCAAGTGTTTGTCTTGAAACGCTGTGTTATTTTGCCGCCATGCATAACGCCCCTTGTTATGACCAAATAACTCAATCTTTGGTTCACCTGTCCACAGCACCTTCTTCCAAAATGAAGCTAGCTTGTCCAAATGTGCCTTTGCATAACTCAAGCGACTCTGCTTGTGGCGTGTGCGCAGAAAAGGCTTTTTCCGCATCACTCTCCTGTACAGCTTCTCCTTGTGCAAGTGCCCTGAATTGTTGAACGATGCACAGTGACACCAGCTGCAGAAAGATGATGTTGTAGGTCTTTGGAGGTGTTTTTGATCGCTCTCACCATCCTTCGCCTTATCTCCGATATTTTACTTGGCCTGCCAGTACTGGCCATAACAAGAACTACGCCTGTGGTTTTCCATTTCTTCACTATGTTCCTCACAGTGGACACTGACATCTTAAATCTCTGCGATAGCTTTTTGTAGCCTTCCTCTAAACCATAATGTTGAACAATCGTTGTTTTTAGGTAATTTGAGAGTTGTTTTGAGGCCCCTATGTTGCCACTCATCAGAGGAGAGTCCAAGAGAACAACAACTTGCAATTGGCCATCCTAAATAACCTTTCTTATGATTGGATGCACCTGTCTATGAAGTTAAAGGCTTAATGAGCTCACCAAGCCAATTGTACATTCCAATTAATCAGTGCTAGGTAGATACAGGTATTAAAATCAACAAAATGACAAGGGTGCCCAAATTTATGCACCCGTCTAATTTTGTTTTGATGCATATTGCACATTTTTCACTTAGCACAATGAACCTCTTTTCACTACTGAAATATTACTGTGTCCTTCAGTTATTTGATAGATCAAAATTAAAATGCTGATTCAAGCACCCAATTTATGATACAATATGTGCTGTATCTAGAGTATGTGAACAATATACAGTAATATTTCAAGTTATATAAAGGGAATGAGCTTATTATCTTTTTGATCAATGAAAGTCCAAGTCGTATATGAGGTTTACACCATTGGTTCCATTTAGTTCCATTAGATATTGGATGGGTTTCCAGACAAGTTACTGCTTGTGTGGTGGGGGTATGTCTCCGTTTGTCCGTGTGTGCGTGTGTGCGAGCATTGGCCTTTACATATCTAGTGCAGTTGATGATGGGATGAAATACAGGATGATTGTAAGTATATATGCAGGATGTAAACAATAGTTTGCAAGCGATAAAAAGTGAATGAGCCATTAGTTAAGTACTGTACAGTACTGTATGTATAGTAGAGTATATATGAACAGTATATATGTTATATACAGGCCCCTCAGCCTCCTCAATGTTGATTTTAAGGTGCTATCTAAATTGCTAGCTACCCGTCTGGAGGGGGTCCTTCCATCAGTCATCTCGGTAGAACAGACAGGATTTATCAAGGGTAGACAGGCATTTGTCAATATTCTGACTCTTCTCAATATTATTTACTCCAAACAGTTCTCCAGTTCCCCGGAGTTTGTAGTTTCACTCGATGCAGAGAAGGCATTTAATAGAATTGAGTGGGTGGGTATATTTATTTTCGGCGCTAAGGAAGTTGGGTTTTGGTGACAATCTCTGTGCATGGATTAGGCTTTTATATGCTTCCCCTCAGGCCAGTGTATGCACTAATGCTACTCTGAATACTTTGTTCTGGAACGCGGGACAAGGCAGGGCTGTCCACTGTCCCCATTGCTCTTTGCCATTGCCATTGAGCCCCTTTCGGCGGCATTACGGGCCTCACCCACTTTTCAGGGTGTCTCCAGGGGGGAATTGAACACAAGCTGTCATTATATGCGGATGACCTATTACTTTATGTCCATACCCCAGCTACCTCTTTAACGAGTATCCTCTAAAATTTTAGTTTGTTTTCGGGGTACAAACTTAACCTACAAAAGAGTGATTTTTTTCCAATTAACCCAGCAGCACTGCAACTTCAACATCCAGACTTGCCCTTTAAGCTGAAGTGCTCAGGCTTCAAGTACCTTGGAGTGAATGTGACTTGCTCACTGGCAGATTTATTTTCAGTCAATTTCTCCCCCATTTTCACTCAGATGAAGGCAGATTTTCGGAGGTGGGGTAACCTACCTCTATCATTGATAGGGAAGAGCAACACAGTGAAAATGAACAGTCTACCTAAATGTATGTACCTTTTTAATTCTATACCGTTGTTCCTGCCAAAGTCCTTTTTTAAGGCAATCAATCAAGCAATTTCTTCCTTCATCTGGGGTGAAAAGGTGCCCAGTGTCATTAGATCTCAACTTCAGAGATGTAAATTCAATGGAGGGCTTGCACTTCCCAATTTTCTATACTATTACTGGGCGGCCAAACTTCAGAAAATATTACTCTGGTTACACGCCCCAATTTAGAAGGTAGGTCGTGCCTCTCTTCATCTCTCTGCTTTAGTCTGCTCTGCTCTCCCAGTATCTCCTTCTCATTACACTGGTAATCCTGTAGGATAAACTACTCTCAAAATCTGGTACCAGTTCCGTAGCAACTTTTGTTCTGCATCTATCATGGGCCCCATTGATAAAAACCATACATTTCCCCCATCGGTTGATGACAAAGCTTTCTGTTTTTGGAAAGAGAAAGGTATTAAAACATTCTTTGATTTATATGAAAATGTAGTCTTTTCTAGTTTTCCCAATATGTCTGTTAAATACAACTTGCCTTCATCTCACTTTTTCCGCTATTTACAGTTAAGGGATTTTGTTTCCAATCAATTCGAAGGCTTTCCTTGCGTACCCCCAAACCAGCCCTGGGATAAATTGCTGACTATCTCACCGTTACAGAAATCTTTGATTTCCCGGGTCTATTGCTGGATTATGTAATGCAACGACCAGTCCATGGATAGAACTAAATCGGCTTGAGAGCAGGAGATGGGGATGGTATTTTCTAAGGAGTTCTGGGAAGAGGCAATTAAAAGAACAAGTTCTACCCCTTCGTGTGCCTGTCTGGGTCTCATTTAATCTAAGGTCATACACAGAGTACATTACTCAAAGTCCAGACTATCCAAAATGTACCCAGCAGTGATAGATGTGTGTGACAGGTGTCACTCCTCTCCCTGTGAACTATACCATGTTTTTTACTTGTCCAAAACTGAATAGCTTCTGGAATTCAGTATTCCATACATTGTCTGAACCTTTCAAAATTCACCTGACTACATGCCCATCATTTGCTCTGTTTAGAATCCCAGGTAACTAGATTCAGTTAAATAATAAAGACTCTGAAATTATTGCTTTCACAACATTAATAGCTAGACGCAGGATTTTACTATTGTGGAAATCCTGTCAGCCCCCCTTAGCTTCCCAGTGGCTAACGGATGTCCTATTTTTTTGCAATTGGAGAAAATTAAGTACTCCTTGAAGGGATCTCACTCTAAATTCTCTGACAAATGGAAGTCATTTATCTCATATTTTAATAGTTTGCAGAGGCTTCCCACAGATTTTCCTTAAACCAAGTTAGTATTAGTATTAATCTTACTATT
Source organism: Umbra pygmaea (assembly GCA_016801145.1). NCBI lineage: Eukaryota > Metazoa > Chordata > Actinopteri > Esociformes > Umbridae > Umbra > Umbra pygmaea. The sequence goes on from JACXGM010005829.1 coordinate 18,426, forward strand.
GTAAATTATATACAGGTTCTTCTCAAGAAATTAGCATATTGTGATAAAGTTCATTATTTTCCATAATGTAATGATAAAAATTAAACTTTCATATATTTTAGATTCATTGCACACCAACTGAAATATTTCAGGTCATTTATTGTTTTAATACTGATGATTTTGGCATACAGCTCATGAAAACCCAAAATTCCTATCTAAACGAATTAGCATATTTCATCTGACCAATAAAAGAAGTGTTTGTAATACAAAAAAAGAAAGAAAAAGTGAACCTTCAAATAATTATGTTCAGTCATGCACTGAATACTTGGTCGGGAATCCTTTTGCAGAAATGACTGCTTCAATGCAGCGTGGCATGGAGGCAATCAGCCTGTGGCACTGCTGAGGTGC
>JACXGM010005829.1:18912-34445 GCA_016801145.1 Umbra pygmaea
CTTTTCAGCAAATGGAAGCATGAAATGCTCCAAAATCTCCTGATAGCTAGCTGCATTGACCCTGCCCTTGATAAAACACAGTGGACCAACACCAGCAGCTGACATGGCACCCCAGACCATCACTGACTGTGGGTACTTGACACTGGACTTCAGGCATTTTGGCATTTCCTTCTCCCCAGTCTTCCTCCAGACTCTGGCACCTTAATTTACGAATGACATGCAAAATTTGTTGTTGTTTTGTTGTGCTGCTTCTCTGTAGCCCAGGTCAGGCGCTTCTGCCGCTGTTTCTGGTTCAAAAGTGGCTTGACCTGGGGAATGCGGCACCTGTAGCCCATTTCCTGCACATGCCTGTGCACGGTGGCTCTAGATGTTTGTACTCCAGACTCAGTCCACTGCTTCCGCAGGTCATCCAAGGTCTGGAATCGGTCCTTCTCCACAATCTTCCTCAGGGTCCGGTCACCTCTTGTCGTTGTGCAGCATTTTTTGCCACACTTTTTCCTTCCCACAGACTTCCCACGAAGGTGCCTTGATACAGCACTCTGGGAACAGCCTGTTTGTTCAGAAATTTCTTTCTGTGTCTTACCCTCTTGCTTGAGGGTGTCAATGATGGCCTTCTGGACAGCAGTCAGGTCGGCAGTCTTACCCATGATTGCGGTTTTGAGTACTGAAACAGGCTGGGAGTTTTTAAAAGCCTCAGGAATCTTTTGCATGTGTTTAGAGTTAATTAGTTGATTCAGATAATTAGGTTAATAGCTCGTTTAGAGACCCTTTTCATGATATGCTAATTCTTTGAGATAGGAATTTTGGGTTTTCATGAGCTGTATGCAAAAATCATCAGTATTAAAACAATAAATGACATGAAATATTTCAGTTGGTGTGCAATGAATCTAAAATATATGAAAGTTTAATTTTTATCATAACATTATGGAAAATAATGAACTTTATCACAATATGCTAATTTCTTGAGAAGGACCTGTACATGTATCTCCGTGTGATGCGTTTTCATCTGGATGTTTTTGTGGGGTTTGGGGGTAGGGGAACTGGGTGGAGTGGATATAGAGGAGGAAAGGAGGAGGGTATGGGGAAGAAAATTTTGCTATGTACCATTCTTGTCATCATTGCTGTACGTGTAATAAATAAATATTTTTTTTTTTTAAGTACAGTATATATAAAGTAGTAGTGTAAACAGAAATCAATTGAATTGAGCATCTAGATAAGTACAGTTGGTAATAATTGAAACATCATTTAGGTCCTGAAGTCAACAGTAACTGAGGGCTGATGGGGGGGTTGAATTCAGTGAACTGTCAATGCAGGGGTAACGGGGGAGGGGGTGGGCATTTTGTTCAGCTAGGTAACAACAGCAGGGTAGAAGCCCTCCGCAAACACTGCTTGGGCTGCATGTCGTCAGTGGAGGGGAGCTGGGCACCGGTGAGGTACTGTGCGGTTTTCACCACCTATTGCATGCCTTCTGATCTGTGATGCAGTTGGTCAGGATGCTCTCAATGGTACAGAGATAGAAGTTGACCAGGTCCTGAAAAGACAGGTGTGCTGTCTTTATCCAACTCAGAAAGTAGAGTCGCTGCTACGCCTTCTTGACCAGAGTAGAACTGTAGAGGAGCAAAAGAGGTCCTCGGAGACATGGACTCTCAGGAACTTGAAGCTGGTGACACGCTCCACTTCAGACCTGTATATGTAATTGTATTTGTGGGATCAACAATGAGCTCCCTGGACTTCTTGGTGTTGAGGGCCAGGTTATTGTCAGGGATGATGGTGCTGAATGCTGAACTAAAGTCAATGAACAGCATCCTCACACAGGTGTTATTATTTTCCAGGTGGGTCAGGGCAGAGGTTAAGGCAGTGGAGATGGCGTCCTTCATAAAGATGGTGGTGAGTACAACAGTGCATTAGTCGTTCAGGCTTGTTGCAGCACATTTTTTCAGTACCGGCACAATGTTTGCTGTCTTAATGCATGTGACTAGGCCAATGACAGTTTAAAGATGTCAGTGAAAATTCCTGCCAGCTGCGCAGCCATCAGGGCCAGCAGCCTTGCCTGCATTCACCCTTTTCAATGCAGTTTATACATCGATGGCGAAGAGAGTGAGGGGCAGGTACTCTAGGGGAGCTCAGCTTTCATACCTGGATCCTGGTTCAAAGTGAGCATGGAATTTGTTTCGCTCGTCTGAGAGGAACCCCCCGCTGATTGTGGGGGCAGTGTTTCTTGATTTATAGTCTGTGGTGGCCTGGATGCCCTGCCACAGTTGTTTCCTCAATACGCAGTGTGTGGTCATGTTACACCATCATAATGCCCTTCTTTAGGATGGCCCTGGTTGCGCTGTAGGCCTCCTCGTCACCAGAATTAAAGGCTGAGTCGCGTGCATCCAAGTAGGAGGCGGACTTCACTGTTCATCCAAGGCGTCTGGTTGGGGAATGTTCTTATCTATTTGTAGGTGGTTACACTGTTGGTGCATGTGTTGATGTAGTCTAGAACATAGAAGGCATAAATCAGTTTGGGATTCTTGGGTGGCCGGAGTGGTGAACAGGCTCCAATCTGTATGTTGGAACTGGTGCTGTAATATAGAGTCCACCCTCTCTGGCCAAACTTTAACTGTCCTCATTGATGGTTTGACAAAATTGATGAGGGGGGTGGTATTTGGGGAGTAGAAACAATGAGAGGTGATTAGACTGTTCTGAATGGGGGAGGGGTGGCTTTGTTAAAATCAGCAAAGTTTGTATACAGTTGTGATCAAAGGTTTTGAGAATGTCACAAGTATTGGTCTCCACAAAGTTTGCTGCTTTTTGTCAGTAGTTACTATGGTATACTGAAATATAATTACAAGCATTCCATAAGTGTCAAAGGCTTTTATTTACAATTACATGACGTTTATGCAAAGAGGCAATATTTGCAGTGTTGACCCTTCTGTAAGAGCCATTTTCTTTTGTTTTGGGTTAAGGACACCCATTGTCCACTGGTGTCACTGTGCTTTGAGTTTTATCTATTTAAGTAGGAACCTTACAGTAGGTAAAAGGTGGATGTTGTTAATTGGAGGAGCACAAATAGTTTTTGACCGCATCTAATCGCTACACACACCGTAAAGCTTATGTGAATATGTAAATGTTTGTTGATGGAGCTTAATGGCCACATGGATTCTTGCACATTTATATGAAGAACATTGTGATAAATAAATGCCCATCAAATGCAACGAGGACTATTGGAGTCTTTGATATCAACAGGAAGCAACTGAGCGGTGTCCGGTAGAAGAGAGTGCATAAGCTAGTTTACTAGCCATAGATTCTTTGGATTAAGTCTGTATAGGTTAGCCCTAGGTTTTAGGCTTAGCCATTATATTTTCATTTTCAAGACCTCTGCAATCCGCCCTGGCATGCTGTCAATTAACTTCTGGGCTACATCCTGCCTGATGGCAGCCCATTCTTGCTTGATCAATGCTTAGAGTTTGTCAGAAGTTGTGGGTTTTTGTTTTTCCACCTGCCTCTTGAGGATCGACCACAAGATCTCAATGGGATTATGGTCTGGGGAGTTTCCTGGCCATGGACAAAGAATTTCTATGTTTTCCCTTAGCCATTTAGTTATCAATTTTGCCTTATGGCGAGGTGCTTCATCATGCTGCAAAAGGCATTGGTCATCAACAAACTGTTCTTGGATGGTTTGGTGGGAGAAGTTGCTCTATGAGGATGTGTTGGTACCATTCTTTATGGCTGTGTTCATAGGCAAAGTTTTGAGTGAGCCCACACCCTTGGCTAAGAAGCAACCCCACACATGAGTGGTCTCAGGATGGTTAACTGTTGGCATGCCAGCTCACTTTGTCTTCTCCGGACAAGGTGTATTCTATTGGCCCAAACAATCGGAAAGCGGATTCATCAGAAAAAATGACTTTACCCCAGTCCTCAACAGTCCAATCCCTGAACCTTTTGCAGAATATCAGTCTGTCCTTACATTTTAGCCAAGCCTGGAGGCCTCCTTGCATTTGTTTACTCTCTCAACGCCGCCTGGCTTTTCATCCCTATGAGGTTGATTGTGATGATTGTGGTGTGTTACCGGCATTTTCCACCAACTGCGGAACGGAACGGCGGCGGAGTCAATAGGTTTCCATTAAATTCAATGTGTGTATTTTCACTGACTGCGGAACGGCTGCGTTCCGACTCCGTCCCAGCTCTGGCGATCCGGAGCCCTCCAGAGCAGATACGCAGAGCTTCTATTTCTGCCGGATGCCGGAGAGCTCCGCAGCAATACAACACAGTATATATGCTGTTATATCGCGCGATCATACGTGAATTCGCGAGGGTCCTCATGTTAGTCACTGTCAGCCGTTCCGCAACAAATATGGACCTGGTGGGTATTGAATGACGGCGGAGTACGAAGCCGACATGCAGCGGAGCCGATCCGCAGCCATTCCGCAGTTGGTGGAAATTCCGGGTTAGTGATCTCTTGGAGGAGCTGTGAGTCGTCAAATACAATTTTATATCAAATACATTACAAACAATTTCTAATCATTGTTATCTCATTTCCAGGAGTGTTTGTCTGCTGTATGGAATTTTCGCAAAGCTGTACGGAGTGAAGAGACTAACAACCATATCGTTTACTAATTTTCTAACTCTAGGGAGACACAAAACCTCACGTTTTCCACATGCCGCAACCTTGCCTCATGAAGATGGCTTCCGTTTCATTATACGTACTATTGCCACATCTGAGAACTTTACTGTCAATTTTGTCACCACCCCTTTCAAGGGGAAAATAAACTAGACTTCAATACAAAATAGCAGCACAAAACAACGTCCGTACACAGATGGCAGGCGTGAATAACTTAGGAAATCACTAAAATTTAACATGTCAAGTAATTATATGTCCACCCTGCCTGACATAGAGCATGAAAGATACATCCACAACCTTAATTTGGTCAATTTAAAAACATGTCCCTTCATTCACCCAGCATCAAATGGGTGCAACAATCCCATCCAGTACCCAGAGGTGTCATACATGGACCTTTACTCATACCTCATTGAGTCACCAGGTAAGTCAGTGAATGATTTTACTTAGTTTTTGAAGGTAAACATCTTATAATGTATATACCGTATTATGTTTTTATATTTAGAGTACTGAGTGGACTTTTCTGTCCAGCCATAAAACTAGCCAAAGGTGGTAATTTATTTGAGTAAAAGTACTTTTCTGAAGTACTCAGTTCACAAGTTCTTTGAAGCCCCTACTTAGGACCAAAATGATCAGGTAAAGGGAGTTAATATCTTAACAGTGACATATGAAATATATAGAAAGAGTTAAGAAAATATTGTGGCTTTGGTAAGATATAAACTCCCTTTACCTGATCATTTGGTCTTCAGAAATGTACTTTTACTGAAGTAAATTACCACCTCTGCAACTAGCCTGACTTAGCTTTCGATAGCATTCTCGTAAGCAAGGTAGGTAAGGTTAACGTTAACGTTAGTTAAGCTAACGTTAAGCTAACGTTAAGCTAACGTTAAGCTAACATTAACGTTAGCTTAACTGTTACTGATGTTACTATGGCCTGCAGCCATAATTACCTTCTGTCCTGATATTTCTTTTTACATGGCATTTGAATGAATTTCAAATTTGGGTTTTTATAAACATTATTGGTGCATCCAACCACTCAACTCTTTGGCATGTTGTAAGGTTAGTCCACTTCCTCGATCTGATACTTTATGGCAGTTTGTTTCCCCTAAAAGTGGGTGCAAATCTGTTCAGAGACATTCTATGTAGTTGCACTGGTTGTAAGTATAGCAACACCTGCTCATTAGCCAGCACTCCAACAGGTATATCTAATTTCTAATCACCAAAGCCAACATATCCTTCTCAGCTGTCAATTACTGGAATGAACTGCATTCATTAATTTAAAAAATTGATTCCCAACACCCTCATTTAATATTTACCAGACCTGCTCTCTGCAATCATAACCCCCCCTGCAACATACAAACTTTTGCACCCTGTCATATGCACTTTCATGGCCAATTATCTCTGTTCTGTTCCAAATGTGTATTTCCACATTATCATTTGCACAGTTATGCCCCAGCAACATTGGTGCATAAGATGACTCAGTGGTTAGGGTGTCAGATTTGTCGGTTCAATTCCAAGTGGGCCAACCGTTGTTGTGTCCTTGAGTAACTTAATTTACACTAATTTTCCTGTACTTTCTCTGGATACGATAGGTGCTAAATTACTAAAATGTAAATGTTAATATTTCTTTCCTATTTCTCCGTGTTTATTGACCTACCTCTCTAAACTGACCTCTTTTGCACACAGAGCATATAGATTTCCAATGATTATTTTGAGAATTTTGTGTATTTCGTTTGAAAGTCATGTTTTTTTCATTTGCACTTCATCCTTTTCTTGGACCAGGTCGCCGTTGCAAATGAGAATCTGTTTTCAATCTGCGCACCTGTTTAAGAGGGGAAATAAAATAAGGATGATCATGGAGATTCAAATTTATTGCACCCCATTCATAGAGGTTATAAACTAAAATTACATGAACATATTTCTAATAACATGCATTTGTAAAACACTAGCAAAATGTTAATATTACAAGGAGCGTATAGTTTAAAAGATCTTGGGACGACCCTTTGCGGCGCGTTATGACGCAGCCGTAACGTGGGGTTTCCCAGAGCCGAGAGCAGGGTTACCGCGCCCATCTCTGCTGTTTGATGGCCGGAGGAAGTGTTTGAGATACTGGTGTAAAGAAATAGATAATAGGGGACCGACGGTGGGAAAGAACAGAAGGATAGAAGATTGGAAAAAGGCTGTTGTGAATTACAAGACCGTCCCTAGATATACTGTCAAACGCAGTGTTGTTCCACAAAGCGTCTTGTAGTTTGACCATTGCCTTATCTTTGTGCCGGTGTGTCTCCCATTAGCGAATCGAAAGCTGGGTTCGGGGAGTGCCGCTCCTCGATAGCTTGCTAGCTCTAGTCTGTGTGCTAGCTGGAGGGAGTCGATCTTCGCTGTTTCCAGTCAATGCGATATAAACAACGGATACCTTCGATTGAAAACGGGTGAGTTATGATTTGTGCCTCAAGATTTGAACCGTTTCTAGTTTTGGTACATAGCTAAGTAGGTAAATAAAGTTGTGTGATATGTCTGGCTAGTTAGCTAGGAAGTCGAGCAAAGGGGTTACATTGGATTGGGTGACTTGTTGGTTGAAACTAATGCAGTTACAGTACTGCGATGAGTGGTGGTAACTTGTGTAGCTACAGTAGCTAGCTAACTAGGTAGTCGGTGATCTTAATGGACATACTTTAGTAGGTATTGTACACTCACTCAAATTATTCGAGTATGTATTCATTAGATTTGTTGTTACTGTATATGTATTATAATTCACTAGTTATAACTTTGGGAACTTTCGGTTCGGGTAGCCTAGTGATTTTTCCTGGCTGTTGATTGAATGTTTTGCAATACCAGTGGGTGGGCTCGGGTTAAACTGTCTGGTACCTAAATGTAACCCTAAAACTGAAGCAACATGTTAACGTTAGTTACAGTACATGCCATTGATTGATAGGTAAGATTTGTATCGGTGAGTTTAACTGTGTGTCACTTATTGTTTACCCGATAATTACCTAACTTGCAATATAGTAACAGCTAGCTAGCAAACCATCTAGTAGACTAAATACAACCGTGCGGAGTGAGTGAATAACGCCTGATTGAAGTTGAATTGGTCAAAACACAATACTAGTTGGCCAGCTACATTAATAGTTGTAACTAACTAACTGTAGCTACACACTGTAACTATCTTACTGGTAATAGTTAAACAATTGCCACAGTAGGTAACTATAGTTCAGTCTCAAGTAGAAGGCATGCTGATGATGCGTCATCTTCTGATTGATTCGATTTTATATTTTAGCAGTGATGCAGTACAGTACAGCATTTGACGTTACATTTCGTACTTTTTGTTTGTGATTGATGTATAATACAATTAACATGTATGTAATTCTGAGACTTAAAAATTGCCACTTTCAAGACTAGATGTACCAAGTACAGTACCACCTCCAGTAGTCCATACCAGAGGGCTAACGTATAGAAATGCATTCTAAAGTCTAGTAGGTAGCTACTTTGCTAGTTAAGACAGTGGTTAGTAATTGGATGCGTGTGCCTGAGTACGGTAACTATGCCAAGAAAGATCTAGTTAAGTTTTGCTGATGCTATCTAGTTAGTCATTCGTGAGAAGGTATTAGCTATATCTGACATACGTATGGAATTAGCTAGTGATAAAGATAGCAATAGCTTGCTAACTGTCCAACTAAATCATAATCTGGCATAAACTGCGATTGCATGTAGTTATATTAAACGAATAGCTGTCAAGCATGACATCTACAATATCTACTGCATGAATCAGCTACCTAGCCATCCTGTCAGTATACATTACGGTTAGTCAGCTTTCCGGTTTATTCATGTACGGGTGTGTTACATTGGTCTTGATCCTTCGCGTTTAACCTTAATTATTTAGAGAAGTAACGTTAATAGGATTTCGACAATCTCAGTTCAGTCTTTGCATAGGCATATTACTGTACTAGCCGCGTTAAAGCAACGCACCCTAAAACGACTATTGTACAAGTGGTTAAACATAAATAAACAGGCCCCTCGGGCCGCTCCAGTATGAATGCTATTTCATGGAGTAGGCAAGAGGAAATGGGTTACGTTAACTTAAAATGAGGAAGCAGCTAATCCTGTCAGTTTCTAGCAAGAACTGAAAATCAAATATAGGGTGGGGAATTTACAAGCGGCAAACATGTTCGACGCGATAACGGCTTTTTGGTTCTATTTAATCAGACATTCTGTCGCAGAATGTTGACAGTGAGTAGCAATAATGTTGCCGAACACTGGCTCAAAGGAAATTCTCAGATTTGTTACATTTTGAGAGACGTGGATGGCTGTGTTTCCCCCTATACTTTTTTGTTATGTCCCGTAAAATCTCTGTAATGTCAAACATTTTCCGGCTTTGAAAAAGGCTATTTGTAATTGCTGGTTGACAGAGATGAATTCATCTTGCTATTCCGCCCCTCCTTGAATGAATGGGTTCCTGTATTCAGGGCCCAGGCAGCTGCAACGAACAAGATGGCGTTCAAAAGCCTTTTTCCATAACGCTTTTTTCTCAGAGTGAAGACAGCAGCCTGGCATAGACTACATTTAGCATATATATATCTATGGCTAATGGTTGTTAATACACACACAGAATAAATACATGTCCAACCTTATTCTGTATAATGAATGATTACTATGATATGAAAGTGAATCCAATGTGGGAGTTAGGACAACATGGTGGTGGACGGGTGTAGCTAGTTGTAAATACATTTAGGAGCTTTCTGTGATTTAGCTGTTTACATGAATAACATTTGAGGTTATATACATCTGTATGTTTCAGTTTCATGTACAGTATAATGTGAGTTTATAGTTTATGGTCTGTATATAAGGATAATTATTTAACATGACAGCATTTCTTCAAAATTGTCTCACTATGGTTAGGCCAGCATGTCCTAAACTAGGGGTTGCAGCAGGGTCAGCTGATTAAAAAAAAGTTGGTGTTGTGAGAGTTGAAATATCTGGCTTCATGCATATAACAAGGTTTATGTCAGTTCCGGTAGCCATGGAATGCAGTTTTAAACTGTATTTTCTGTGTTCTTCCTAGAAATGTCTCTTTATAACAATTTAAGCTAAAAAACTACATTGCTGATGGTTATGAATCTCAGGAACATGTGTGGGTATTCGGTTTGCTACAGAATAGGACAGATGGGAGAGGACAAGGAAGTTCATCAGTATAGGGGGAAAAATCTCATGCCTGATTTCCTTGACTTCTCAAAACTTTCTGATGCATTTCAAACATGATTTTCTTCAGATAAAATATTACAACTCACATCAGTTTAGTTTTTTTTTTACAAGGCCTCTTTGTAAAAGAATATAATGAAAAATCCACTGGCCAGCAGTGGGATTCACCATAGATGCAAAAGGCATATGTGGACTGGTGCCAGTAAGAGAAAAAAATAATTACTTTATAACCAACATTTTATTTTTGTTTCTCTATCACTGTTTTTCTCTTAATTTGTAATTAAGTCCCTGTTTCATGCGTCAGCTTACAGCTGACTCGGGACAGTCGATGTCGATATGTTTTCTGAAGCAATTCTGTTGCACTTCTGGTATTCTTCACGCTGCTTGCTCAACCAGGAAATCTGTACTGGAACCTCAACATACCAGAAGGAATGCAGTCTGCATCTTTCTACCTTAATTGGGCTTTCAGTTGCCTGAGCCTACACAAGAACTGGCTGAAACACGATCAGGCAGGGCAACCATATTTGATGACTAACTCCACAAACCCTGGTGTTTTGCCTGCCAATTCCACTCTGATACGCGGGACCCATGGACTAACTTACAGAGGTTTCAAACCCCAGTCTTGCAATGAAGCAGCTGAATATAAGGCAGTGACTTAATCAATGCACGATTCAGTGTACCTTTACTATTCGTAGCATCATTAGTGCTTGTCCCTCATGGTTGTAGAACGTAATTTGGTAAACAGAATTCTTTCTTTATATAAACTTGATTGTATTATTAGTGAACTTTCTTACCTGCCTGCACATCTTCATTGGGAAAACTGTGGTCTGAAGCCTTTAGGTCCTATAAGTATTCAGTTCTGTATATGTCAGGAGAGTAAGTCCTCACTATCCGCCTAATTAATCTTTTAATCACTGAATTCTGAGCTCCCCATTGGTGTCTCTCATCATAAAAGTGTGATTAAGTTTAATCAGTGACATCAGTATTCAATCCTCTGGGTCTGTTCATGCTTACAGGTCAGAACATCAAACTACACATCATTGCTCACCTGCAAGAAAGCATCAGGCGATGATTTGTACACATTTACACACTGCGCCCACCTTCTCTGTGGCAGGAATTCCACAGAGAGATCCACTGCCTTGTGTTGATGTCTGGCAGAATACAGGCTAACCTGTGACATGTCTGAAGACGGCACCTTGCATGGACTCACTGTTATCCAGACTATTATAGTAAGCCTATGTGCTGCAACAAGTGTTGCGTTTTTACCTAATTGTGTCTCAAGCTTTTTTAAAGTGTGATATTTTTACAAATTGAACGATATTTAGTTCGCTAGTAGAGTTGAGATTTTTGACCGTCGTACTCAATAATCTTTGATATTACCATCAGATCACATTGTGTCTTTTGTGACATTTGCCCTCCTGCCTTTTATACCTGAGATGACAGATGGTGTGACATTTACATATTTTAGCAGACACTCATGTAGAGTGATTTACAGTAGTGAGTGTATGCTAGCAGCCTGTGGGAATTGACCCCACAACCCTGACTTCACTAGCGCCTTGCTTTTGCCAAGTGAGCAACACAGTGCCATGATGCTGGAAAGAATGTCATCACTACCTGTTGATGAGCTGAAATATCTGCCCTGTGTGAACCAGGGGGGCAACATGTGTTTTGTTTTTATACAGATTTTCATCACACTGGATTTTTCTGTGAGCACAGGGTATGAATGGGATTAAAATCTTATCGTCTGTGGATTTCAGCTTTTAGGATTACGCGGCTTGGTCAGTGATAGTGCTGATTTTCCTCTTTTCCAATGATCCTGCTTTTAGCCATATGGAATTTCTTACTAGCACAAACATGTCTTATCATGACTGGGGCTAGTATGGTCAGTGAATTGTTTGGTTGTTGTCTGATGTGCTTACACCATTTTGTAGAATACAGGTTTTCATTTACGGTATTCAATTAATGTTAATTTAGTGGTGTTGTACGATGATGGTGTTTGTCTTATACATGGTAAAACTGAATACACATTTCAAAAACCCCCCTTTTTATTTGTTATAAATATTACAGCATATTAATGAAAAGGATATAGGGATGGATTTACTAACCCATCATAGCTGACCTTTCATTGCAGAGCCACCACAGCAGTGCCTTTCCATTGGACTCCAGCATCTTCAATGCTGGCCTACTCTACTTTTTATTACCACGTCCAGTTAAAGACTGGTCACCGGAGCACCGGCTAACACAACTTGCTCTATTTTTGTTCTGAGGGGAAGGAGGTGTTGAAGCCTGGGCTTGACCCCTGAGGTCAAAGTGTATTTGAACACAAACAAGCACATCTTTACCACCACTGGTTTATTTTTAGTAGTGAAAACATGTGGCTTGCCACTCTTCTTTTGCTGTTCTGTCTGTCTCTGTGTTATAATGAGATGATATATCCAGTTGATAAACTTGCACTCTTCTAACCAAAGCATTTTGTTTACATCTCTAACTTACAATAACTAGCGTCTAGATTCTTTGGGATCAAGAGTAATGTTCATTAACCTGCATCTCAATTGCTCATCTTGTGTCAAGGGCAAAGGCATGCACCCATTCAATGTCTCTACTTTGTGCATCGGAGTGTTACATTCTGATAAACACAACCATAATGTAATTACAGTAACGTAGTTTGAAACCAATTGTTAAAGCTTTTTTTGGTATAAACAATATTTCACAACACTCCTAAGGAAATATAATCAAAAACTGTACATAATGGACTGTGGACCGTAACATGACATTAGAACTGAATACATCACGTAGGCTATGTGAGTAGACATTTCGTTTTTGGACATTACTATTAGACCAACATACTCTAATGAGACTACAATATTTAGGGCTAGCAATCTGTGTCTGAAGTCCCCAGTTTATTTAGTTGTAATTTGTGGGTCTTAACCTAGATGCAGGCAAATTACCTGAAAGGCTGGGACATTTTTGTCAATTGTCTGTCTCATGTAGCCAACATAATCTGCACTGTCCCCTGTGATTTGCAACATTTTCTCCACTCCATTTGTATTGTTTGTTGTTCCATGTCAGAAATGACTCCCAAGTAAATCCATGCAAATTAAATTTGGTTAACTGTAAACCAGGAGAGCTGTGTTGTGGTAACCATACTTACCAGCTTGTTTGACTGAAGGTCCACACTGTTAGCTTATCCCAGACCATTTTACGGCACTGTTTTGAATAGTAAAAGTGAGCTGTGACAGGGCTCTTTGTGCCCTTCTGAGACAAAAGAATGAGTAAACAACACATGAGAATGTGCCTTATTTTCCATAACGTTTCACTTTACATCGACATGTGTGGACCAACGTGAAGAGAGGGATATGTACACTTCGTGATTTCACCAGCCCCTTATCAGTGTCCACTGTCCAGGCGTGTTTCCATAAACTACACAACATAGTCTATATCAAGTAATTCTCTTCGTCCTCCTCAATCACCCTCGACTCTCACATGCAGAGGCGTTGTGTGCCAAGAAATTCATGTAGCTCCCCGTAGATTGGACAGGTCCATCGGCTATTAGTCTGGTGATATGTACTTCTCATACTGCACTGTGCGCTATTCCATTGGAATAGATTTGCACCTCGACAACTGGGTAGGTCTACTCTTTCCTAACAAACATTGTAAAAAAAATCCTCACAGTGTTAGATGATCATGCCTATGGAAGAACATCATACCCTGTAAAAATCCTTAACTTTTGTCACATTACACCCTGGAAATTAAAATGAATAAAATAAAAAAATTTGCCAGCTGTAGTTACACATTATAACCCTTGACATCAAAGTGAAAATAAAATTTCTGTAAATTCTGAACAATTATTAACATTTTAATTAGTGAAATATCTGGTTTGGATCTAGGCCTGCACGATTTGGGGAAAAATATGAATCGCAATTTTTTTGCTTTTAATTGATATCACTATTCTCTGCCACAATTTTTTTTCTCACGAAGTGTAATGTTTATTGCACACATGAACTACAGATTGGCCTATACCAGAGAGGGAATAGTAGCCTAATGTACAAAGTCGTTTATAGATAGAAAACAGTTGTATTGCTCAACCATGTCGATTGGAACAACAATACCAAATAATTGGTAAATCTGATTCACGTAAATGTTTCAATGGAAATGTAGCTGTATTCCAGCACTATGCATATATTTCATATTGATGATAATGACGGTGTACTTCCTCTTTCAGAGACCAGCTCATAAAGCTGTACAACTGTATTTATTGCTATTTAAAAAATGAAAAGCAATTTAAATGGGATAATGCTTCCCTGCAATATGAGGTGATTTGTTGCACACAATGGCCCTCATTCATCAAACGTGCGTAGAAACCAGTGTAGATCTGAGCGCAGAAACCATCTTACGACGAGACTCACGTGTGATTTACAAAACATTCGTATCACTTCAATTCCAGCTTACGAATGAGCGGCTGTTGATAAATCAGACGGTTGAAAACAATCATAATTTAAATAACACACCCACAAGTATGCATGGATTAGAGGCCTCACCCTTAGAATTTACGACATGGATAAGCGAAATCCGGCAAAGAAAATGATTTCTTCTGAGATAAAGACGCTCAGGTCTCAGGTGCAGGCCAACCGCTTGGTTTTAATTGGAAGCTTAAAACCAGGCGTCGATTGTTCAAGTAAAATGCGGTGTTGACTGAGATTCCTGCTATAGTCATTGAAAGCGATTAACGAGAACCTGAAGTGTATTTCAAATGAAATAATTATTTTCACTAAACATTCCATGTTGTATTTTTTTACCCAAAATAGCACTTACTATATTATAAGCTCAGAATAAGATCCTGTTTCCTTCGATGGCTGATGTGGCCTCTGATCTTCATTGAATGGCACCGTACTCCAGCGCAATATCGTGGAGAAATACCGCACGCCATAATTATGTTACAGGCCTGCTCTGGTGTGTATAGCAGTCCCCCAACCCACCCCGCTTACCTAAGACAGAGCCACCTGCCCTTGAGCAAACCTATACATCACTCTGTGGTTCGTGTGCGTGTGTGCGCACTGTTAAACCTGTTTCTGCTTGTTTTGGGATTTGCAAGCGGTGTTAGGTACTCAGTCAGGGCATAATCTTTTTCACCAAGAGGAATCACATCCAACTGTTTCACCAATTAACTATTACAATTAGGGGTGCAACGGATCATGAAACTCACGGATCGGATCGGTTTTCGTATCAGAGTCACGGATCGGATCATTTTTCGGATCAGCAAAATAAAAAAATAATTGGAATTTGGGTTAGTTGTTTTTATAATTTTCAGTGGTTATGATGAGCAATATGAGAGATAAATTTGGTTAATATTGATCGTTGTTTAGGTACATTAAATCACCTTAAGCTTTTTCCTCGCCATAGGAGCCAATGAAGAAGAAAACTTTAAGGTGAAATTATATAATCGTCTTTTAATTATATAGGCTACTCGTTGGATTTCGGTTAGTTATTTTGACAGGCTTAAGTGTTCATAACAAGAAATGGCCATGAGAAATTTGGTGATTGACCATTGTTTAGGTACATTAAAACCACGTTAAGTTTTTTCACATTAAGCCTTTTAGTAGGCTATGTCCCGTATGCGATGGGATGTCGTAACGTGGCTCAAACACTTTCAGCATGTTTAAAGTCCTCCTTTTGCACAACCGAATATGGCCTCATGTCTGCACCTATAAACACACCGATAGCGTTAGTGATGGCT
>JACXGM010005830.1:0-34169 GCA_016801145.1 Umbra pygmaea
TCTCACGAATTGATTTTTTTCTTCTCTGAGTAGCATCGCGCGCTCGCAGCTGGTCCTCTGCTCGCTCACGGCTGGTCCTCTGCGCGCTCGAGTTGAATTTCTTCTCTCTCGAGTTCAGTTTCTTCTCTCTCGAGTTGCATTTTTCTTCTCGCGGTGGCATTTGTGCTTGCGCGAGTTTTGAGACTGAATTGACGCCATAAGATCATCCCACATTAGTACATCAAAATTGGGTACAGGCAGAACCGTGTGCTGGTTTAATCCATTCGACGATGCAGTCATTGCGCACATAACTTGTCAAAATATGATGCCTATTCAAAACAATACACAAGTTTTTTTACTTCCACAGTTAATTAAAAGGCATTCATGTTAGCCGGGAATATACGTCGCTAGTGTTCTCATAAATGTTTTTCAAAGTATTTCTGATGTTGAGTCAGACAGTGGCGAAAAGAGAGAAGAACATCCGATCCTCGCACAAGAGAATTCTGTAGTTACAGACAAAATCCCATGTTTCTCAGTTACTGCTTTTGTTATATTTATATTCATTGCCGTATTTGTGAATTGATTTTGAAACCAGATATATTTATCAAGTGCTTCTGAAAATTTCGTCGGATATCTGTCTCACTGGCCTTTTTACTCCCGTTGTGCAGCATTAAATCCGATTGGTTAATTAAAGGACAACTATCAAAATGCACAAACTAAATGCTTTTTAATGCAAAACCCAAGTGTTTGTTTTACAAAACAGATTTAATATGCGAAGTTGTATTAAATACAAATCGTACTATACATATTATTAAAATATGATTTATTGCATTGCCTAAATATGACTGTTAAAAATAATTAAAATAACCAAATGTAGCATATATATAATTTATATTGTATTTATAATTTAGTTTTGTGTGTGTGTTTGTTTCCAAAATATTTTCAAGATAAAGAAAAACAAGACAAAGCTGTGCAGTGTGTTTCTGTGTGAGTGTATGAACACAATGATCACTGGTGGAATTGTCTGTGATTCCAGGGGCACCAGGTGAAATCTTGCCTAGGGCAGCAAATTGGCCAGGGCCAATGCCCTGGCGGACATAATGATAAATTGTAGATGAAAAACAGACATAATGCTATCTAATACTAGCCAGATTTTAGCAAAGGTAAGCAACATACCTGCTCATATTTATACATAAAACTCAATAGTTACGGTAATAGAAATAGGCTGTCACAGATTCGGTGGGTGGTGCGAAGAGAGGGAGACCCAAAGGCAGGTAGATGTAGGTAATTTAATGAATAATTCAACAAATAACGAATAGTACAACCACACCGGACAATTTACATACTTTAGGAATCTAACAAAACAATAGTCCTGTTACGGACAGGGAAGTGAAATGGAAAACATATAGCGGCAATCACTAATTGAAACAAACATAACGTGAAGCACTCATGAACATGACTTAATTTAATGACCCATGCCTCTCTCTAGTCTGGGATATATATATACACCGAAGCTAACCTACCTAATAGACACGGCTGTCCGTAATCATTTAATCAAACTAAAAGCCACCAGCTTCACCTAACTTAAACCCTATCTTGTCAGAACAACCCACTCTAGAGAGGTGTAACAAACCCTTAAAGGGACATTTACACAAGTTCATAACATAACCTATAATGCAAATGCATATAAATGTAAACATATATGTATATATATATATATAAAAACCAAAATATACACAAAATACTAAAACATTCAATAAAGAGTCCATGTCTCATTCTATACACACCAGCCCCCACTGGGCTGGATGTGACATTACCTCCTGCCACAGGCCGCCATGCCGGGGGGATTAGACCAACAGGGAGGGCGGGATGGCCAAATATACCCACCAAACAGTCAGAAACCCCCACCCAAAGTACTCACCCAGGCGGAGGGGCCATCCACCCCAGGACGGCAAGTTGGGGTGTGGATGTAGACCACTAGACACCCCTCCGTGGAGGCGTCATCAGGGCAAGAGGCCCTGGGACAGGCTGGTTAGGGGGCCCTGGTTCAGGTGCAGCAGGGGGCACTGGGTTAGGTGGAGCAGGGGGCCCTGGTTCAGGCAGAGCAGGGGGCCCTGATTCAAGTTGTGCATGGGGCCCTGGTTCAGGTGCAGTAGGGGGCCCAGGTATCTGTGGAGCAGGGGGCCCTGTCATGAGCATCACAGGGGCCCCTGTCTTGAGCATGTCAGGGGGCCCTGTCGTCGGCTGTGCAGGGGGACTGTTGTCAGCGGAGCAGGGGGGCCCTGTAGTTAACATAGCAGGGGACCCTGTAGACAGCGGAGCAGGGGGTCCTGTTTTAGGCTGTGCAAGGGGCCCTGTAGTCAGCGGAGCAGGGGGGCCTGTATTCAGCGGAGCAGGGGGGGCTGTATTCAGCAGAGCAGGGGGCCCTGTCGTTGGCTGTGTAGGGGGCCCTGTCGTTGGCTGTGCAAGGGGC
Source organism: Umbra pygmaea (assembly GCA_016801145.1). Taxonomy (NCBI): domain Eukaryota; kingdom Metazoa; phylum Chordata; class Actinopteri; order Esociformes; family Umbridae; genus Umbra; species Umbra pygmaea. Next base: position 2,453 of record JACXGM010005830.1, read on the forward strand.
CCTGTCATCGGCAGTACAGGGGGCCCTGTCGTCGGCTGTGCAGGGGGCCCTGTCATCGGCTGTGCAGAGGGCCCTGTTGTCGGCTGTGCAGGGGACCCTGTCGCCAGCTTTGCAGGGGGCCCTGTAGTCAGCGGAGCAGGGGGGCCTGTATTTGGCAGAGCAGGGGGCCCTGTAGTCAGCGTCGCAGGGGGTCCTGTCATTGGCTCTACAGGGGGCCCTGTAGTCGGCTGTGCAAAGGGCCCTGTTGTCAGCTGTGCAGGAGGCCCTGTCGTCAGCTGTGCAGGGGGCCCTGCTGTCGGCTGTGCAGGGGGCCCTGTCATCGGCTGTGCAGGGGGCCCTGTCGTCGGCTGTGCAGGGGGCCCTGTCGTCGGCAGTGCAGGGGGCCCTGTCGTCGGCTGTGCAGGGGGCCCTGTTGTCGGCTGTGCAGGGGACCCTGTCGCCGGCTTTGCAGGGGGCCTTGTATTCAGGGGAGCAGGGGGGCCTGTATTCGGCAGAGCAGGGGGCCCTGTAGTCAGCATCACAGGGGGTCCTGTCATTGGCTCTACAGGGGGCCCTGTAGTTGGCTGTGCAAGGGGCCCTGTCATCAGCTGTGCAGGGGGCCCTGTCGTCAGCTGTGCAGGGGGCCCTGTTTTCAGTGGAGCAGGGGGCCCTGTAGTCAGCGGAGCAGGGGGCCCTGTCGTCGGCTGTGCAGGGGGCCCTGTTGTCAGCTGTGCAGGGGAGGGGGCCTTGTCGTCGTATAATAACCTCACAATTACATTCTAGGGCTCTTGTATATATTATACAAAATATAAATAGGCTTCATCGTATTTCCTTTAAGTTACATTTCTTGACGTTAGAATGTTAGAACTCAGAAATACCCCTATTTTGTTCACCCAGAAGTTTTGCAAACTACCGACATTTGTCTCTCCTTCCTGAAGGTGGCTTTTAGAGGCTAGGTCCGGGGCGTTCTTCATGCAGTTTTCTACAGTTATAGTATGCACCAAATAGCCTAATAACTTGCATCCTTTGTTCGTTCCTGTACCTAAATGTGCGCATTTCCTTGAGGATTCTAATATTTTTTACCTATAATTTTACAAATATTAGGCTACATGAAAATAACAATGAGAAAAACGATATTGCATTTCGCCATTTGAACTCTACTGGACAACTGCTGAGGAAAATAGTTTTTTTCAATAGCTAACGGTGGCTCCATCTTTGGAATGATTATGCATTTTAGGCGCATTTAAATCATTTTTCTTTCTTTTTATAACTGTAGTTATAATCAATATGAAATATATGCATAGGGCTGAACATTTCCATTGAAACATTTATGCGACGCTTGCATAACGCCAGCATAACGCTCTTAAATGTGGAGGAAGTATCGACTTGGAGTGTCTGGCCTTTTTCACGAGAACAAGTACGAGTACTTATGCCCAGTATCGGGCCCGATACCAAGTACTGGTATCAGTATCGGCTCATACCTAAGGCCCTTCTAGTAAAAATACATAAAAATCCATCAAACTCACCAAAGCTATTCATTATTTGAAAACGAAGTCCGTCCTCCTTTCTCTTTTAAAAAGACTTCTATGACGCGGTTGTACAGGACATCTTTGCGTTAAGTTCCAGTAAAAGATCTTGCCCAGTGCTGAGAGTCGATCCTGCCCAGTCTTATATTCGTCACCAAAGCTACTTCTTCACCTCCATCTGCCATTCTGCTAAAACTAAAGAATCTAACAATCTAAAAATGTTAAGTTTAAAGAAATCGGAGACAGGTGTAACCTAAGCTAGTTCTTGTTCGGATGGCAAACTTTTTTAATAAAAATTTAGTTGAACTTTTTTGAACTGCCACTCCTATCAGCAACAGAAATGATGCTGACGTAAGGCTAGGTCTGCAAAAACGCTTTAGTTGGTCAAAGAACAATAATATATGTTAAAAATATATCCTGACTGTCTTTGGGCCTGCAGAGAAGGCTTTGCAGGCCCTGACAGCTCACCACTGTGATTCAGTGAGAGTGAACCCAAAACATCAGAATAAATGTCTTTGTGACATTTCTTTATTTACATTTTGTCATTATATAATAACAATCCGCCATGGAACAAGCACGCCTGCTCTTAAAGGGAATGTGAGATGTTGCTCTGATTGGTTTATTGCACGTTATGCCCAAACCACATCTATGACGGTATAATAGCAACATCACCCAAGGTCCGCCCACAAAGTCACTTGCGTTTCACGTTTGATACTTGCATTTCAGATTATTGAAATTATTTTTCAGAGTTAAAATAGGGCCCTATATCTCTGAATTAGGTTTTAGATGCTTGAGAACGTGTGAATCACAACCTACCTGGCAAAATTTAAGTAGAATTGACCGGCATAGCTATTGTTGCTACTCAAAGTTGTGTCTGGGATAAACTTGGTAGAGCCTTGTAGTGTTCATTTCCATTCACAGCTTCAGACCAATCACTTAATCACTTTATGACTATAGAGCAGATTAGGTCTAATAGATTGGAAACATAATGCAAGGATTCATCAAGGTTGCATCCCAAATGGTGTCCTTTAATAAGGCACTGTCTTTTACGAAGTCCTAATGGGTGCACTATAGTAGGCTACCCTAAAGTGAATGGGAGCAGTTAGGAGCCTACATCACCCTTAACATTGAGCAAGGCAGTTTATTCTACTTGTTCCCAAATCATTGCAGAAAATAAGGATGTGCTCTTAATCACAAGTACCTGGTAAAAAAAAGGGTGAAAATAAATAAATAAGGCTGAGACATTCATGCCCCCAGGGCAGCAGCTGACAGCTCCTCTCTGAGGATGTTGAGGGTAGCCGATCACCCCAACTGCACTTGTGTCTGTTTCATCATCCCTCACCGCAGGCTTTCTGATGAGACTGGTGATTTTAGCGCTGCAGCCTTTTCCTCTTTCATGCACACATGCACATATTTTGACATCAAAGCCTTAAGACACAATACCAATTGTCTGGTCTGGGGAGACAAAGGTATATATTTTTTAATGTTATACAAAAACATGTTTTCCACGCACACACATTTTAGTCAGTACTTAACACCAAATAGGAAACAAGGAGCCCAAAAACTGTAATTATGTTTATTCTTCAAAGTCATAGCACAGGGTAAACTGCCGAACGTCGTTGTGACTTGGAGGACAGTGCTCAACAATATTAGAGAGCACATTTTGTATAAATAAAAAATGAGATATTTGTGAGTAAATGTAGACAACAATAATAATTACATCAATATAGACACTGTTTATATGTATGAGTGTGTGTTTTCGCGGGTTTCACATGTGCGTGAAGGTATGAATGCCCACCTGAGCAGAGTTGCTGTAGGTGGTCAGGCAGGTAAAGTATTCCACGTTTAGATGGCTGGCAGGTAGGAATGGTCTCCAAACCTCTAACTACAACACCCTATGCATCACTACTTTACATCCCCCGTCTGGATGGTAGGCAAATGAAGAGCGCATGGCTGGAATGCAACAAGAAATTGATGATGCTGCCGGCCTCCAGCAGGCATTGTTTCAGACACAGTAGATGCCCTGGATGGGTACTGGGCCATTGTTCCATCTACTGGGTAGTCTTGCGCTTGCCTCCCTCGATTCGTGTCAGTTGAAAACCCTCACCCAGGAGATGAGTGGTAATGTGTATTGTTATTATTTTATATAATACATATAACAATTTTATATAATACAATAACAATATATATATATTTTATTGCAAGATTTAATGTTTTAAAAATGTGGGCCTAGGAATAACATGTCTGACCTTGCAGTACGTTGTGCTTCCATACTGATCCAAAGAATGCAGGCAAGATGCATTGCCTCCTCATGGCTGAGTGCTGTTAAGACATCATCATCTACCTTACACTGCCATTGCTGATATCATTATAATGGGTATATTAAGATAGATTTCATCTCTCTGCTTGATAAATAGTTCTAATGATACACCTTATTCACTTACAGGTAAAGGTTAATATAGCTTATAATGGATGGAAGATCCTTACTGAACTCAAGGACCCTGTAATACTATCCATTGATAATCAGTATTGAACTCTGTAGTTCATCTTGATAAGACAGAAAATAACATTTAGTTCCATTTGTAATTATTGGGAGAGTTAAGCAATGTATCTTTTTATTGGCTCTATACTCAAAGGCTTGGATTATAAATCAAAAGCTTGCTATGAGGTTAAATTGTAGGTTACCATTTTCTATTTGAGGATATTTGTGCAAAAACTGGTTTCACAACCTGGAAATGATAACACATTTTAAGTCTACAGGCTATTTTCATGTCATTTAAGATTTCTGACGATTGTCTAGGCTTGTTTTTCTGGTTATTTACTGTAGGTGTATTCTGTCACCTTATTTGTGGAGACAATAGTGCTGACAATGTTTATTCTCCATTCTTGGTTTTGTCTTTGCCCTGGACTCTAAATAAAAGCTGATAAGTGATTTCAAATAAATGATTAGACAGGGATGAGAGAACTTATTTGTTCGTTTCTGTATTTAGCCTCTGTATTTTTCTTAGAAAGTGTTTCAACGAAGAGTGCACTTTTAATGACATCCTATTTCATTTAAAGCGCACTTGTTTTGACCAGCTCACTGTGGACATAATTAGATGTACAGTAGTTCATTAAATAGACAATAGGGTTCCATTTGGTACGCACATTACATACTAATGTCTCCCTCTGTGTTTCTTTGCTTTATTTATTTATTTATTTCAGAAATATGCTTCTGGCCAAGGCCAATGATAATGTCTCCTTCACTGTTCTTCTTAATGGGAACCTTGGTAATGATGTTTCTATGGCTGCTTGCCTGGTGAGCCAAGACCCATATAAAACTATGAGTGGGCAATAAGGTCTGGGAAATACAATGAATTCAGTGGGGTGAACTTGTGGTTGGCTAATTGATATGTGAAGACAATGGCTAGCTTTCTACTCATAGCAAGAACAGGGTTTAAAGCTTCTCCGATCTAAAAGGATTTGACTACTTTACATTCACTGTTAGCGGGAAATCTAAATAAATGAAATTTATATGAATACCACGTCATTTAAGTGTGATTTCCAAATATGGAAAAATTTAACATATACATATATAATTGCTTACATCAGGTAAGCAATCCAAAAACATTAGGGCTGTAAAATGTCTATGTTTTTAATAATTAAAAGGCTCAGCAGAATCTCCGTTGTCCTTTATTATTAAGCAGCTAGCTACCACTGACTCAGTTAATATAAAATTCAGTAAGTATATATTTGGAAACATGTCACATGATATATGGCACATTTCCTGCACATTTTGCGTAAAGACATGGTAAGCGAACAAGCCGTTTGTTATAAGCCCATTTGGAGTTAGCCCGTAGACGCACTCCAATGCACAGGGTTTGGATAAAAAAATATTTAGGATAGACCTGGGCAATTGACAACTAAAATAATATATATTTTTAATTTAATACCTAACAAAGTCAACAATAAATGCATTTAATGTATTAGGAGTTCTTTAATTTAAAATGCTGTGATTTTTGGTCACTTGTAGATGTGGTGCTGTAAAGCCAAAAAGGATCCCTGAAAAAGTATTTCATGGCTAGCTGATGTAGGACAGGGATTCTTTAGATTACAGATATATCAATTACACATCCAGACTAATTTGTGAGGATTGAAAGTGATTTTGTTAAGACACAACAGTAATATGCAAAAGCTGTGAGATTATCCTACATGAAGCACCCCAGATCATGTGACTACCTATAAATACTGATTTACCCTTTTACATTCTTCAGAAATGCAGTGAGTTTCGTTTAATTGTTAATTGAACACAAGGTCCAAACTGAATTTGACTTAGCTTTCAACCCAATCCATCCAAATTCAGAGAGGTGTAGGACACACCCACACACAGTGCTAGGGAGCATTTAGGTTCAACTGCATCGCTCATGGAGAGAAACTACAGATTTGTCACCTTTCCCAAGGATTCAATGTTATCATTTAGTTGCTGGGCAGATGATTGAACGACTAGGCCATCTGCCTAGCATATAGAGATGAAAACATTGGTAAACTGTGAAACATTTGGAGATTTAAGGTTAGAAAGTGAGATTACACAGGCAATAGTAGCACATTACCCCTTTTAAAAGAAACATTTCCAACACGGTGTGGTCAAAAAGCCGGGCCAATGAAGGGAAATTATGATCTGAATCTTATCTTCATAGGGAGAAGGCTTGAATAGAACTTTCTTATAAAGGGTTTGCAATTTGAAAAGAAGCACGTGTGTGTGTGTCTATCATAGAGCAGCAGATGGTAGCAGAGGTTTCATGGGGTATAGCGTAAGTGAATTCTCTCCCTGCATAATGACTGTCTTTGCTCTGGCATTTATGAAATGCTGTCTTTTGTGTGTGTATGTGTGTGTGTCCCTCAATTCTGTGTTCATCACAACGTGTGCTGCCACCTACTCAGTGCTTGGATACCAGCCTTTACCGCAGATTTCAACTAATAACACTGTGTGTCAGAGAGAAAGTGTGAGAGGGAGGAAATGCAATATGTGCATGTGTGTGTACCTGTGTGAGTACAATCTCTTTGTGTGTTTGCATGAGTGATCCACATCTACCTGTACATGTGGCAACCTGATGTCCCCACAAAAATAGTAAAGCCCCCCAAAATAGGTTGCTTCAAGGTTTTCTGTCATGTCCCCAGCTTCTGGTTCAGGTTTAGGGAGAAACTTACATTTGGCAAATTTAATTAGGTTTTGGGCTAGGCATTGAGACTGGTTTTGGGGTCATTGGGTCTCCACAAAAAGAGAGACTTGTATGTGCGCATGCATTTTTTTCAAGAACAAATTCTTAATTATAGCAAAAACCTGGGGGATAAGCAGCATTTAGGGTCAGGGGTGTCATTTTTTGAGCCAAGTGGATTTTCTTTTTAATATCTGTATTTGTGGGCACCTGTTTCCGTGTGTTGTGCACACTGTGCTCCCTTAAAATAAATTGGTGTATGACACTTCTGTGTAGGGTTAACTGTCTTGCGTAAATAAGAACGACTGTCTTTTACCTTGGCAATTGGGGGATTAGAACAAGGATAATTTCAGAAACCAATCAGATACTCTATAACTACTAGACCAGCTTGACATCGCTGAATGCGGCCGTACAATCAGGTTTCATGTGCCAAACCTGTCCCAGATCTTCGTCTGCATATCTACTACCGACTAATCCATTCATTCGTAGATATCCAGATATGTTATGAATAACAGTTGAAATGACCAAAAATCGGAAATTGTGAATTCACGGAAATCTTTAGCACAGCAAAACATTTTCAAACTCGCTATGTTGGCGTCGGCCGTACCTAACTGGTATTGCACAAGTTGATTAAGTTGTGTCCTGGAGGTGTTTTTCCCTGTGATGGGAGTGTACAAGTGTGCCGAACAACCCTTCAAATTCAGGAAGTCATATTATACAGGAAGTCTGAGACGGACACCGAAACATCCTCCTACGGTTTTGGCAAGCGTCTGTGTTTCTGTCTCTATCTCCCTCTCACTGCCGTGACTAGGGGGGGTTAGTCTACTGGGCCAGGCTGTGGTATGTGCACTTCTTTATATGGAAACAAGCAATAATTTCCCTAAACACAGTGAAGAGCCCAGACTTCCAGGACCCCCCCCCTCACAGTTCTCACAGGCGAGTGCTACTGCAAAGGCTGCTGGCGCCGTTCTCACTGGCATTCCCAGCATTCTTTCATCATGTGCTCATGAAAAAGACAGAAAAGGGGAGACAGGGAATACAGAGAAAATGCAATAAAACATTGCATGCAGTGCTTATTGGATGTTGGGCATGGTGAGCGTATAATGTACACTATACAGTATGTCGGCGAGGATCTGATGTAACAGGGCGACCGTGTGAAAGGAGCGAACTGCTTTATATTAATACAAAGTACAGTTCATGGTGATACATTTGTGTTCAGGGGTGAAGGGGAAGATACAGAGGGAACGAGACAGACAGAAACATACAGGGAGAGGGCGGGCGGGGGGTGTAGAGGGGAGAGAGGGAACGAGACAGAGAGAGACAGCAAATATTCTTTCTGTTGGTGCAAACCCAGCTACACTTTAGTCACTTCATAAATCTTTTCCAAATATTAAACTGTTTTAATTTTAACAGCCCAATTAAAGCCCAGAGCAATTGAACATATTTGTCATATTTGGAATGTTTGGATGAAAACTTGAAGTATCTGGTAAATAAAACAGTCAGTTAGTTCCCATCTTATACCTGCATAATGTAGCTGAAGTTTCTACTTAGCTGAAGTTTTAATAGAGGGATCCTCTCCAACTCAGTGTATGCTGATTTATGCTTTACCTCATGATCCATGGGTGTGCTTGTGCTTCACCAAGGCAAAACGTCAGGAAAATGAAGTTTTGACATCTGTCAGGCTTTTCTGCCTTAGCCACAAGATGGCGTTCATAACCCTTAACCCCCGTGTTTCTACGGCAAAGGACATTTTGCAAAGAGGCAGAGCACCCTATTCCCTTTAGTGAACTATTTTTGACTACTATAGAAGGCATAACACAAAAAATGAGTCGTGACAAAAAATACATTTACCATAACGGCTAAATGTCTTATATTCGAGTAACATAAAACTATAATACAACAGGATTAACCCACCAGTGAAAGGGTTATGATTAGAAAATACTACTACTCATATATCTGTTGCTTTTAGACAAGGAAATAAATGCTGTTAGTTTGAAATGGTTGTAATGTTAATGTTTCAATGTTTTATGTATGAGTGTTTATTTGAAAAGCACACAGAATAACAATGTGTCATCAAGGAATGCATTTGAATTCGCACAAACAAACCCCCAAAAAACTGCAGTTTTAATAGAATTAGTCACACAAGTGTTCTAGAATCCCGTTTTGAGGTGTTTGATCGCGGCCCCTTCAGTGTTCTCAGATAAATACATGATGCTATTGCGGTGGTGTGTGCTATTCGCTCAGTGGTGCGTGTCATCCTCTCTCTCTCTCTCTCTCTCTCTCTCTCTCTCTCTCTCTCTCTCTCTCTCTCTCTCTCTGCCTTGTTCTGTCTTCCCACTTTAGGTATTTTCTCCTCTATTCTCTTTTTCCTCTCTCTGCCTTCCTCCCTCTCTTCTTTGCCCATCTCACATTCTCTCCCTCTCCTTCTCTTCACTCCACCATCCCTCTCTCGTTCTTTCTCCCTCTGTATCCCCTCCATCTTTCTCTCTCTCTGTGGATGATTAATGGGGCAGTTAGCCTTGTGCCTGCAGAAGCACTCCCCTCCCCATGACACCATGGCCCCCGTCATCACAGCTCCAGCGTACTCAACACCAGCCAACGCCAAGCTGACATTTTACAGCTTATGTGTATTTGAGAGGCTCAGCAATCAAATTGCCTCATGAATCTTAGGCCGCCAATTCTTATTGGGAGAACATTAACTATTTTGTTGTTGTTGTTTTTGTTTTCCTTCATTGTCTAACCCACTTTTGTTGGAAATAAAGCATATTGGTGACTTAGGTTTTTTGTTATTTAATTTAAGATGCACAATTAATGTAGATTCAATTGTTTCAATGTGAAGTGTGGAAAGAGACGTGCAAACAGAGCAGCCATTGCCAAGGTAAACAGCCGTGGGTGGTACATAATGTATTATGCATACATTCTATGTGGTTTGTGTCTTATCAGAGCTAATTTAAATGTATCTAGGAAACAGTTATTTATCCTTCCCACATTATACATTCCATGTTAAATAGTAGTAAACATACAATGGCTCACACCCTGCCATAATATATTCTCTAGACTGTAAAAAGATATCAAAATTAAATCACCATCTATTGTGATCTGAAACCAAGAAAAGATTTGCACTTAAATGGTAAACTTGTGTTTGAAGAGGGTTTTAAGGTAATACAATGTAAGTGTTTTGATAGAAGAAGTGTTTTCAAACAGAATATATATGTAGTCTGAAACATTTGAAGTGGTTTTTCAATCTTAATGGTGTGTTTTTTTTACAGAATTTTTTTTGCAGGTCCTAGCTTGGATGTGGTAGTTCAGCTACACCCTCAGTTTTGTAACTAATCATTAATCCATTGGAATTAAGAGGGACTATTTATAGTGCAGTAATTAATTATACTCTATGGACAGTGGCACATGTTTTGTTGTTTGGACTGTTGTTGAAATTATACCTCGATGATGGAGTTAACAGTCTGTGTAAAGATTGTGCGTAGTAAGGAGACGTCAGGAAGACAGGAGTGAGGGTTTCAAATAAACTTTTTTAATATACAAAAATCCTACAAAATTAAAAGGACTATGATCAGTCAAAAATGTACACGTAAAACATACTCTCACTGCATAAAACACCCATGGACATAAACAGAGCTTCATGAAACAATGACAAACAAGTGACAAAACAAAGACAGGAACACATGTACATGTACTGATGACTGAATTGATACCGGTGGTGTATGGTTTTAGACAGGACAATTCCTCAGTTTTTGGTGATGTCATTGATAATGATAGACCCGGTGAAACAGAAAACAGAGTCGGATTGGCTCTGTGACAGTACCCCCCTAAAGGAGCACATCAGCAGCAAAAAGCCCTAATTCCGGGGGTGAACCCGACACCAACGACCGGAGCCGAGAAGAGTAGCGTCAGGGGCTTGAGGAACATGAACAGATGTCGGATCCGCGGGCGCCAGGAGGGGATGCGGTGCCGCAGGCACCTGTTTAGTGGGCGGATCCATCATCCCTGGCACTGTGGCAGAAGCGGCCGGCACTGGCACTGGCATGGAAGGCATAGCCCCTGGTGTAGGGGGCGGAGCTCCTGGCTCTGACGTGGGGTGCGGAGCTTCTGGCTATGGCATGGGAGGCAAAGCCAATGACACTGGCAAGATGGGCCGGGTCTCCGACACTGGCATGGTGGGCAGTGCCTCAAGAACTGGCATGTTGGGCAGGGCCTTTGGCACTAGCAAGGTGGGCAGGGCCTCCGGCCCTGGCATGATGGGCAGAACTGATGGTAGGGATCCACTAGCCAGCTAACCCACCTAGCTAACAGGACCGGTGGTGAAGCATCCGCTAACTGGCTAATCTTCCTAGCCTGTGAGACAGGAGGTAGATGATCCTCTAGCCGGCCTAGCTAGCTGAATGGGTGGTGATGGAAACACTAGCCGGCTAACCTGCCTAGCCTGCGGGACTGTTGGCAGAGGGGATGCCACTAGCCGTCTAGGCTGCCTAGCTAGGAGGACTTGTAGGGGAAACGACACTAGCCAGCTAGGTACCTAGCTAGCGGAATAGGTGGTGGATAAGCTGCTACCCAGCTAAGGTCCTTGGCTAGTGGGTACGTCTACGTCTTTTTCCTCCAGGGCTTCCCAATCCACACATCAGTCCCAGTCGTTGTCCATGAATGGATACTCATCTCTGTCTCACTCGTAGTCCACATCATCTTGAATCCAAGTGGACTGTACCTCTTCTGAACTACCCCAATGTGTCGATCAAGAGATTGCACCTCCAGTTTACCACCATCGTAATCCTCCTTGTCCCTGGGGTTGTAAACGGCTCTGCCCTGGCCTAACTCTGTATTATAAAAGCACATTCACTGCCTTCTTTGTTTCTTTTTTATTTACCATAATTTTGTTATTTTCCCAATTTTCTCCCCTCCCAATTGTTCTTGTTCAGGTTTTCCCACTAACCCTGCCACGTCAGCAGCTCTGCAACCACCCCCGACAGATGCGGGATGGTGAAGGGTGCTAACATTGTTCATCCAACCATATGTTGCTGACCTGGATGATTCTTTTCAAACTGTTTAATAAAATCTGTCACTCTGTAATGACTGTGCACAGTAAGGAGTCGTCAGGAAGGCAGGAGTGAAGGTTTTAAAGGAAACGGTTGGCTCGCTTATGGGCCGACTGGGAAGTCACGTTAACGTCGACACCATCTGCCTGGGCAGGGGAGATAGAGGCCTACCCTCAGTTGGACTTCGATATGTAGTACTATGATGACACCCAGATTGATTGGGAAGACCTGGAGGGGGTCAATTTTCATGACCTGGCATATACACAGGTCCCATCTGTACCCGATTCCCAAGGGCCAGAGTGATATGGTGGAGAGTGCGAAAGAGAGTCCCCACAACACATTTAAATCCTCCAGCCCAGGCCTCTCAATGCCAGAGCCAGGGGTCTCCACCCCCTTCTGCTGGTGCTGGATACACCACCCCTCTACTGGTGTCAGCAGCTCCACCTCCTACACTGGTGCTGGCAGCTCTGTCCCCTTTTACTGGAGCAGGCAGCTCCACCTCCTACACAGGTGCGATCAGCTCCGCCCCCTCTACCGGTGCCAGCAGCTCCATACCCCACAGCGGTGCCAGCAGCTCTTTCCCCTCTACTGGAGCTAGCACCTACACCCCCTACACAGGTCCTAGCTGCTCCACTTCCTCTATCAGTGCCGGTTGCTCCACTCCCTTCCCCGGTGCTGGCTGCTCATTCCCCTCTGCCAGTGCCTGCATTCTACCAACTTCCCTGGTGCCTGCTGCGACCACCCCCTCTTGTACAGATCTTTTGGATGACGAGGGGCGTGCATGTGGTTTATTTGCAATGTTCATTTAACACTGAAGCCTTTAGTCGGATCTTGCACTCAGGGCTGTGGGAAGTTGGCGTGCTGAAAGGGCAGACATCAAAGCACTGCCAGATGCAAATACAAATAAACATAGTAAAACATTTTAAATAATAATTGAGTTGTTGTTTACCTAAAAATTCAATTATTGAAGATGTTTTGATAAATAATTACTGAATAAATAATCATTAATAAAATAATGCCAAGGATCATAGACAACGGAAGTCACATAGCTACGGGAGCTACCATGACATTCATAGTTCATTTTCTTTAAAAGGTTGGGCACCTCTGGCTATTTGTATGTTTTTTGTCTGCTCTGTGGAACGGGGTTGCAAGTTGAAGTAGGCTATTCATCATGAATACTAAGCAGTCGCTATAGCCTACATTAAAATATTGTTAATCAGCTATGATTCCTGAAGCATGACATAAACAAAGCTCTCATTTTACCATGGTTATTTTCTGATCCCAGGGAGCAATATTAATGTCAGTGTATTACTGTACACCAAGTCACTTTGCATATTAGCGCCTGGTAATGACCAAATAGCATCCTGACCCTGGAGCCAGCACTAGAAAACTTGCATGCAGAGTCGTCAACGCGCCAAATGTCTGTGCCGATACAATGTTCTCGAGGTGCACAGTAATACAAGTTAATTATGATGACAAAATGTGCATCGCGCACACTAGCACAGATTGCATGCACGAACAATGCATCTCCCACTACAGCACCCCCAACTTAAAAACTCTTCCCACAGCCCTGCATGCATGGAATGATTAAAATCATCAACTATACTTCTGGGACCATCAACTATACAGCTGCCCGATCTGAACACAAGGAGTCAGAGGAGAGCGATGGGGTAGGATATATAATCTGACTCATCAAACCCAAATCCCAGGCAGCGTAATGCCAATTTTGTCCTGCCTTTTTTAGGAGGCCTGGGAAAGTCAGAGAACCCATTGTCAGGCTCAAACTCATGACTATTGTGACATACACTGTCTTGCAATGCAGTGACTTAAGGCGTTTTTATGCTTCTGTGTCAACTCCACGCCGTAGCTACGCTGTTTGTCTTACGGCGACATGACCCTTTTGGAGTTCTGTGTCGGGGTTGAACATGTTTCTTTGCATCGCGGTGCATTTCACCATCATAATGCTAGAGGGTGTCGCCTGTGACTGTGTCACTCACCACCGGAAGGTTATTTGCGAGGTGTCTGCCAGCCAGTTTATGTTATATTAGTAAGCAAACTTTAGCGCAACTGCCCACAAAGTACTAATTTCAAAACATTACTGACATATAGACACTTTACAAACGGATAACCACGTCATTGTAACCAAAATATTTCTGAGTCTTCTTTGCTTTTCCGGCCACTGAGAAACATGGACAAGGAGATGCATTTTCGATACTTTCGGATGGAATCTTCAAGGAGAGACGATTTGTTTAAATGCCTCTTGAACACGAACTGAACCTGTCCCCACCAGCCAGTCTTCTAATAGTATTTTATGTGTGTATATACCTACAGTGTCATACAATGATTGCCTATGCATTAATGTAGTTTTCTTTGCTACATCGTGATATACATGTCCATGGGTAAGCAGATATATGATCAGTATATTATAATTATTAGCTAGGTGATTGTTTTAAGATTAGTCTTTTTATAAATAAAAACCTGCTGTGAATTCATGTTATTGTTCTTTACTGGCAGTAACCTGCACAAAGGCGCAAGCAGGTACAAGCAGCACAATATATATATATAAAATAAAAAACTATACAGATCAACTGTATATAAAACTATATACATTTAAGCAGCACATCATAAGGTGCAAACAAAACAGCAGGAAAGGTTTATTTGTTCTGCTGTGCAGAAGAGATACTGTACTAAAACCCTACTCCAGTAAAAGGAAAAGTCACCTACTGCATTTCTACTTGAGAAAAGTCTAAAAGTATCTGCATTTAAATGGACTTATGTACCAAAAGTAAAATTGTGATCTTAAATGTACTTTAAACGTACAATATTCATTTTTGGCCACGAGGGGTCTCTTAATCAAAACAATAAGTACACAACTAAATATATATATATTAATTTTTTTAATCTAGATTAATCTCACTGTAATCTTGGAATTAATCTAGATTAATCTGGATTAAAATGGCTCATTAGAATTTTGCCAAAGGCATTCAGAATATGTGTGCTACCCAAATAATGACTAAAAGTAAGTCTTTGAGAATGAGTTTCTAAAGCCAGGTGGCGCATTACCTAGACCAGGGGCTCATCTCCTGTTTCCAAAATGCTTGAGAAACCTGTTCTACTATGATAATTGGTGATGAAAATAAATAATGTTTAATAAGATGTGCTTGTGTTTACTAACTGTTTATTCAGTTAAACATGAACTTTGAAATGGAGGCCTACATAAGAGGTCGTGATGAACTGTTACAGTCAGTAGCTTTGTGTCAATCAATCCAAGCTCTATTTCTCCTGGTAATTAATAGGCTAAGTAATTAAATGAAATTATGTAATTTAGAAATACATAACGTATTGGTCATGCATTCTCCTCGTTATAGTTCGCCTCATGATAGTTCGCCTTGCAGGTAGTGAAGCAAACCCGGCAGCTTCATAGCTGCATCCATGTTAGCGCGTTACGTTTGATGTGGTAATTTTACAGTAGGCATACACACAGGTTCGTATACTCGTTCTCACCCCCTACAGTGCAATTCAGCTAGGTATACATCGGCGCTAAAATATCAAGATGAAAGTCATTGCTTGCGTAGGATAGACCCAGGTCCCAACCCAACTTTGAGAATAGATTAACGGCGATATTTTTTTATCGCACGATAACAGTCTCGTGTTAACGCAGCACGTTAACGCCGATAACGGCCCACCACTAATATATACATATATATATATATTTATATATATAATATAGGTATAGTAATCTTTGCTTTTTTGATGAAAATTATGTCTTTTGCTATTGTTTTGATTGAGAGACCCCTAGTCTCTAAAAACAACATATTGTACTTTTAAATACACAAGATGTAGCAGTAAAAATAGTCACATCTGTCGATGGATAGTATAAATGGCAGAGGTGCTTCTTCTAGTGCAAATGTGAAAAAAACATATTACAAAATGATGAGACTTGAATACAACCAACAGCCTATGCTTCTAAAAACCAATATTCCAGTTGAATGAACATCTCAAATGATGAAGATAATAAATGTAGGTTATGCATAGTCCATCAGGTTGGCCCAAAACCCATTTCTCTCATTTAAACATTTAAAACAGTTTTGCCCTATAAATGTACAGACTATGTCCTTGAGGAGAGGTTTGAGAACGATTGGTCTTGAGCAGGGCTATTCACAAAACCTTTAAATAGCATGTGCTGAAACTAGAAAAACAAAGGCATCCCACATAAAAAAATACTTGCAACCGTGACACAGACAATTTGTGATTTTATATTATTTTCGATGATTTGCTTGAGGAGAAAATGGCTGGAGAGACCAAGGGCACCCTCTGGCACCCTTCGTAGCAGATCAGCTACTGTCTGGCCAAATCTGCTACACTCATTGCCGGTGTCCTGCAACAGCTTCTCTTGTAGGTCCATCCTGCGTTCGTCTAGCTGCACTATCTGCTTAACCAGCCAGTCACCCTGGTTCCTCTTCTGTTTGAAACCCACTCGGGACACAGATGACTCGGATACCATTGAATCTGGAGAGCTATGCACAGCAGGCACAGGTGGTGGTTAGGTATAAATGGCTATGCAGGTGAGGTTGGTGGCTGCTGGGGCACAGAAGATGACTCAGTTGGTGAAGTGGATGGCATGGAGTCAGAATCAGTTGATGTTGTTGAGGTCTGTTCCTGTGAAAGACAAAGAGCCAATTAGATTAGATTCAACTTTGTCATTGTGCAGATAGACATATTAATCCCACACTGGGGAAATTCCTGTGCTCTACACCCTTCGATGGCCGCATTCGTCACCGCGGCACAACGAAGGCTGCCCCAGTTTGGAATTTCATTCAAATGCGATGCCAAATGTGCCCTTCGTTTCTCTGACAAAATAAGCATACAAAAATTGACACTTCGCAGCCTACCCTTCCCAGAATTCATAGTGCCCCGGAGACAACACAATTGTATTCAAAGAAAATTGCGAGTGTGGTGGCCGAGGTATTCACATATACATTTTTTCTTTTTTTATTGTTTATATTTTCATGCTTCAACTGTGTGAAAATAAAACAGGGTTAAAACTTGTCAACCAATTGGACCCTCTCGCTTGCCTCTTCCTGGTGCTAACAACACTAACAATGATGTCATAAATTCTGTATAATGAAGACTTCAAAAGAAAAGCCAGAATGTCAACGCATATCAAAGTGTATAATTCCTCCAATAACATATATATAAAAAAGATTATGGCTCCACAGTTACTTGATATTTCACAAATGTCATGTAGGATGGCAGCTCTCTAGCAACCAAAGAGTATCCTATGGCCATGTGGAAAGGGCTTAACAATCATCTGACCTGAATCCAAATGATGATGGGTTGCCATTCTATTAGGCAGGTGGTCATACTGGTATTGTTAATAATGTTAAATAGATGCTTATATTTGTAATTTTCCACACATGACTTTTAAAATCCTATTCAGACTGAGGCATCTTTTTCTTTGCACTGCCAGGGGTCTCATTCATAAAACTGTGCATAGTGTTCATGTGAAAATGTTGCATACGAATGAAACTCAGTCTTCACAGATACTGATCCCCTTCAGAAGCCCAATTACTAGCCATTGTTTGTCATTATGCATTGCAATTGCAAGACTTTTTATACCCATTTTGTAGTAAAAGCTACCCAATTTCATAACACTTTACGGTGTGGTAATTGCACTGATATTATTGACAATGAGAGGGCCATATTATTTACAGTTATGCACAACCAACATGTGATTTATATGAAACTGCACTCGTATCTGTCAGATTGAGGCAACAGCATCAGTTTAATTTTTTTGTTATTTTTTTATTTTCCTTATTATTTATGACAATACATTTCATAACATGAAAAAAGTGTTTAATAATTACAGATAATGATTCCTAATTAAACTACAAAATATTTGAACAGTTATTTTGCAGATATCTCCATTTGTTGGCTTATTATCCAAAATTGTGTTTTTTGTGTGTACTCCAGGGAACTCTGAAAAACTGTGGAAAACATGAGCAGCTTTATTTGGATTTATTTTGGATGTGCAGTTTCTACTTTCTCAAATTTTTGTGTGTAGGCTTCTGCATTGAGGACTGCACGTTCTGACTTCAAGTTTGTTTTATATAAATCCCAAAGTTTGTGTAGAAACCAGCTGTTACGATAGTGTTTGATTGGTGTGTTGTGGTGTAGAGAGAAGGAGATCATACAGGCGGATGCATGATTGTGTTTAATTCCTTGATTCTTTCCCACTTGCAAAGTAACGGAGGGACATAAATGGAGTAGCACAACTTCAGGCGACTATACAACACTGTGCTCTTACTCGTGACACAGTACACAAACTAACAATAAACCTGGCAATACGCAATACTCTGACATTTAAGTACTGTCTACTTACACTCGCTATACGTGGCGAGGAGACGCATGTAGAGGGTCCATAACACAGGCAAAATAGAGGAAAGGACCACGACGCTATACACACAGGTAACAGGAGTCAATGAACCGCGCCCTCCTCTCATTCACATGGACCTATATAGGGACCGACTTGCCAGCTGGATGAAATTTGGTAATCAGGCGCAATCAGTCCCCACCAGTACCAGGTAAGAGAGAGGAGGGCGCTACATAGCACACGTAATAGATCCCAATAACACAGTCAATGAAACTAAAACCACAGTACAGAAGTACTGGAAGATATACCCAAATATACTCTTAACAGAAATATTACACATGTAGAGTCCATGATCTCAGTCCCCACTCTGGGACTCCTGTGACACCAGCGTACTTGTTAATTTTGTCTGCACACACTGTTTATAAATGAGGCCCCAGGTCACTATTGCAAGTGAGAATAATTAGTCCTTAATAAGTGTATCTGGTTGAATAAAGGTGAGAAAAAAAGGTGAGAGTGTGGCACAACCAAATGATCAGCCATTTTTGACTCTGGAGCAATTAGGGTTAACTATCTTTCTTAGGAACAGAACAACAGGTTGTTGACAGCTAAGGGACATTTCAGTTATGACCAAATGTTCTAACTAGTCTAATGTAACAAATCAGAGATTAAACCTGCAACCCCTTGTACAGCCACACCCACTCCATGGAATATGGCATGTATCATTGATGTGAAACCCATTATACTGCGTATTCCTAATATGTTAAGCAAATTTGGCACACCAGCTAAGCAGATGGCTCACAATTATTTTATCATCTCAAAATAAAAATAACAATGTCCCACAGGGAAATGTTTAAATAACTTCCAAGAAATTCCACAACATTATCAACAGTGAAACTAACGACAGCAAAGAGCTTCAGCTTTTGTTTGAATATTCAATAAATAAATGGTATATCTGTTATTTTTTCAGTACAAAACAAACATGACCAAAAGCTAACTAAAACCATGGGGAAAATGTATCATTTCATATTTCAGGAAAACAAAAGCCATTTTCAAAGTGACTTTTAATGTTCATAATTTTACCTAAATCAAAGTTTAGATTCCTGTCATATGTTTTGTGTCAGATCAAGCCAATGTGGTCTAGCATGGTCTGACATGTCAGCCACTGCTTCTGATGCACATGGGTACTTTTGCAGCATGGGTTCCAATCTGAAAATCAAATGATAAAAATAATTGTATAATTTAGCTATTTTTCAGATACAATAAGATTACACATGACCGTTAGTTGACTGCTCACCCATCATATACGCATTCTGCTTCCTCAATAGGGAATCCATAAATTTTAAAAGACCTGTGAAAGAGAAGTTACACTGCAAAAAATGACACTACAAAAATAAGTAAAAACTATGAATACAATGCAAAATAATCTCCTAATGAAACAAAACAGATTATGCAAATTTCCAGGGCATATTTACTAAAAACAAGTGTTATTATCTAATGCAAATATAGCTTGTTAAGTAAATATGTCTTATTTTAAGGATGGTTAGATTTTTTTGGACCTGAATACAAGATCAATAAACCAAAAAAAGATTTTTAAGACATGATTTTTGCAGTGTAGGGTTTTCCTCTCTGGACAATGTGCAGAAAACATGTTCTTCTGGCCTTGCTAGCAAGCAAGGAGTCTTTAGGGGCAAAGTCAATCTGGATTTGTCATTGCATATTAATGTGCAGTTCCCTTCATTTCTTGCTCAGTAACAGATATAATTTATTTTACTCTAAGATATTGTATCTGTATACCTGATTATCTTTAGGGATTGTTATTTATTATTGTAATAAATCTGGTGGGATTGAAGAGACCGAAGCAGGAGTAGTAAATTTAGGTGGTCATTTAATGTGCAAGTAATCACAATAGTACACAGACACAGGAATACAATGCCTATAGAAAATCATCATACCATCACAGTTATAGCTACTAAAGCTAATGTTTTTCTTGGTGCTGAAGACATAAGGAGAACTTGAGCAAATCAACGTGTTTAATAATGGAAAAACTTGAATTTGAACAAAAAACTGGCTTGTGGGGCTAAAGGCAGATATTAGCAATTTTCTTAGTTGTACACGCTAACACAACAGAACCAATATATGGGACTAATGATTAACTGCAGGCACCTGTGAAATAATTAATAACATTGATTGGATGAAGAAAACATTTGACCTGAACTAAAGTGGAAAAAACTAAATTAACAGGACACATGAGGGAGAAATCAGAAGACACACAGGGGAGCAACTAAAAAAAACATGTCAGGTCCCCATAAGGGAGATTTGTTTTACAGCCTGAAATCAAAACCCTTTAAAAATAAATATTTTTTGTTCCAGCTTTATTTACTCATTCTGCCTTACAACATTCAAATAACGTAAAAATGCAACGGTTCGGAACATAAAACAAAATAAATGTTTAAATGACAGCTGTCTTCAAGTCCATCCACCTTTTCCATTGGATTTTGGTCAGAGTGGGCCACTCAAGGATTGACTGGGCCACTCAAGGATATTCACGTTCCTTTCCTACATATTACATCATTTTCCAAATGATTATGGAAATTATATTTTACACTGAATAAATAGTGTCCTAAATAGTCAATGCAAATGACAGTCAGTATATATTTCAAGTCACCAACTGTTAGGGTATAAATCGAATTTCATTGAACAAACCACCCAATGAAAATAGTATTTTTTTCAAAAATAAACTCAAAATGCATTATTCCAAATTATTATGCACAACAGAGTTTGAAAGAATTTTATAGGTTGTGAAAAACTGAAAATGGTAATTTGTTGAATTTGCTGCATTAGGAGGTCATATTTACTGATATCAAAAGCTATTTCAATAAAACACATCTTAACAGGGCAAGTTACATGTTAACATAGGACCCCTTCTTTGATATCACCATCACAATTCTTGCATCCATTGAACTTGTGAGTTTATGGAGAGTTTCTGCTTGAATTTCTTTGCAGGATGTCAGAATTGCCTCCCAGAGCTGCTGTTTTGATGCGAACTGCTTCCCACCCTCATAGATCTTTCGCTTAAGGGTGTTCCAAAGGTTCTCAATAGGGCTGAGGTGAGGGGAGGGTGAGGGCCACACCATGAGTTTCCCTCCTGTATGCCTATAGCAGCCAATGACACAGAGGAATTCTTTGCAGCATGAGATGGTGCATTGTCCTGCATGAAGATAATTTTGTTACGGAGGGCACAGTTCTTCTTTTTGTACCATGGACAAAAGTGGTCAGTCAGAAACTCTATATACTTTGCTGAGGTCATGTACACACCTTCAGGGACCTTAAAGAGGCCTAACAGCTCTCTCCCCATGATTCCGTCCTAAAACATGCAACCTCCTTGCTGACGTTGCAACCTTATTGGGACATGGTGGCCATCCACCAACCATCCACTACTCCATCCAGCTGGACCATCCAGGGTTGCACGGCACTAATCAATAAACAAGACTGTTTGGAAATTACTCTTCATGTATCTCTGGGCCCACTGCAACCGTTTCTGCTTGTGAACATTGGTTACGGGTGGCCGAATAGTAGGTTTATGCACAACAGCAGTTTCAAATACTTGTTTGCTGCTTTGTAATGGCATATTAGCAGCTGCTCTCAAAATCCGATGAATTTGTCTTGCAGTAACCTTCCTCATTATGCCTTTATCTGCAAAACCCATCTGTGGTCTGAATCAGCCACAAATCTCCTCACAGTTCGATGATCACACTTAAGTTTTTGTGTAATATCTAATGTTTTCACACCTTGGCATTGTTTTCCGCAGCAGAGATCCGTTTTCTTTCCCATATTGCTTGAAACCTGTGGCCTGCTTAATAATATGGAACATCCATCTTAAGTAGTTTTCCTTTAATTGAGATTACCTGGCAAACTAATTATCACAAGTGTCTGAGATTGATTTCAGTGATCCAAAGAGCTCGGAGACACAATACCATCCATGAGTTTGATTGAAAAACAAAATATTTAATGTTTATGACACTTCCAATTTTCATACTTATTTGGAACGCAGTTCTATAAAAGTGCTTTTGTAACAATGAGGGTAGTAGGAGGCAGAATGCAGGAGTCACAAGTCACTATTTTTACACTGACACGGATTAGTAATTACTAAACGTACATGAGTTAAACTCCTTCAGAGATTACCTTACTAGTACAAGTATTGTGGTACAGACACAGAGAGTAAAAACCCCAAAAAAACTATTGCTCCTCACAAGAACAGGTTGACTAAGACACACCGACAGGGAAGCAGAGGGAACAGTTATACAAACACAAAATGGAAAACATCTAGCAGTTGGTGAACAATGATCAGTGGATAAATGAAGACAGATAACAACCAATGATGAAATAGGAGATTGACATGAGCTTCCTGGCCACAAGGAGGATCCAAAAAAAACCTTTTGGAACAAATCTCATCCTAAGCTGTGACAGAGCACCCCCCCCAAATGTGCGGCTTCACGACTCAGCCCACAAAGGAGCAGAAGGGCAGGGTGAGAGGGCAGAGACGCCGACCAAGGAGTGGGCTCCCAGCACCGGCACAGGATGAGGTGCGGCCGACACTGAAGAAGCTTTGGATTCTGGGGATTTTTTTCTTTTCATATTCAGATTTAATTATGGTACAGATGGCACTGACCTGAAGCAACCACAAGAGAACCTGATGCCATGTCCACTAAAAACTATTATTTTCAGAAGCCTCTCCAAAATAGTCACTCCCTGAAGTTTTCCAAATTTTTATGTGTTACAACATGTTATCAAACATTTACTCAGGAGTTTTGGCCACTTTATTGGATAGGACATTGGAATCATACAGAGTTTGGTCAGTGGTGTCTCGTGCAGCAGGTGGGTGGTTTCTCTTCCACGGCTGCCGGAGTGATGTCTCGGCAGCAGGTGGGTGGAGCTTCTTCCATGGCTGCTGGCATAGACTCTCAGCAGCAGGTGGGCGGAGCCTCTTCTGTGGCTGCCGGTGTGATGTTGAAGCTATGTCCCAGCTAGCAAGGCAGGTGGTGTAGAAGGCTGTAAAGCTGTTGAGCACCGGGCAGGAAAACCAAAAAGGCTGGAGGACTGAAGACCTGTGCAGGTGCATACTTAACCCAGGCAGGTGGTAGATGTCCTCCAATCCCTTTGGCCCCCCCAAAAAAATTTGGAGGGAACAAGTGGATCTCCTCTAGGTCTCTTCCAGGCTGTCATAGGTGGACTGACAGCTTGTCACTCCTGTTACCTCCCGGTTTTGGTGTGTTGTTCTCACCCTGTACGTGTGAGGAGAGGATTGTTTTGTATTTTGGATTTAACTGTCCGTGTCTGTACCACGATAATTGTACTGGTAAGTAATCTCTGGAGTGTAACCCAGGTACATTTAGTAATTGGTAATATGTGTCCGTACCACGATAATTGTACGGTATAGGCATTGCTCATGTGTGTTTAGGGTTACAGCATACGTTACTCTGATCTTGTGTGCCGCGCTCTAGAAAGTGTACTGTAGTTATACTTTCATTAAAAATTTCGAAGAAAAGTATGGGATGTTTCCAAACAATTCAATGCTTTGTTACACACAAGCACATCCTCTTTTCACACGGCTCTCGGTTTCCATATCTGCTTTTTGATTTACCAAAAGAACAATGACCAATTAATTATAATCAAAGATCAAAATCAATTGAACTAACTATTTTGCATACAATAACCCTGTTAACTTATACTCCGTTGGGTAGAGCTGCATTGCTGCCCCTATCAGTCTCTGCCCTGGTCCCTACCACCACTGTCACAGCAGCCTCCATCTCTTTCTCCCTCTCTCCGCATTCCCAGTGTCATCTGTGCTGCGTCATATGCAGAACAGAAAAATAAAGACAGTACATTTATTATTTAGCTTTAAAGCCGAGACTCATCAGACCAGGCAACATTTTTCTAGTCTTCAACTGTCCAAGTTTGGTGAGCTCTTGCAAATTGTAGCCTCTTTTTCCTATTTCTAGTGGAGATGAGCGGTACCCGGTGGGGTCTTCTGCTGTTGTAGCCCATCCGCCTCAAGGTTTTGCGTGTTGTGGCTTCACAAATGCTTTGCTGCATACCTCGGTTGTAACAAGTGGTTATTTTAGTCAAAGTTGCCCTTCTATCAGCTTGAAGCAGTCGGCCCATTCTCCTCAATCCTCTAGCATCAACAAGTAATTTTCGCCCACAGGACTGCCGCATACTGGATGTTTTTTCTTTTTCACACCATTCTTTGTAAACCCTAGAAATGGTTGTGCGTGAAAATCTCAGTAACTAAGCACCAACAGCCATGCCACGCTCAAAATTGCTTAAATCACCTTTCTTTCCCAATCTGACATTCAGTTTGGAGTTCAGGAGATTGTCTTGACCAGGACCACACCCCTAAATGCATTGAAGCAACTGCCATGTGATTGGTTCAGTAGATAATTGCATTAAGGAGAAATTGAACGGGTGTTCCTAATAATCCTTTAGGTGAGTGTATATTTACAAGCAACAGCTAGTCTTTTGTATATTACAAACCTAATCTTAATTGGTTAACAGTAATACCAGCATCAGCTTGGAGTGCTTGTTGATTCTTCGCTCATATTTTTTACGCGCCACCCTTTTGTACTTGTCTCTTCCTCTCCATTTCTTTGGAGAAGAAACAATAATAACGTAGTAAAAGCTCAATACACCTTTGTTCCACGTGACTCAACTGTAAAAACTCTGCACTCTTTCACTCTCCTTCCACTCCAAAGAATTCACAGAAACTGGAAGACAAGGACGTGTTGACCAATTGCATTCCTTTGATTTGAAAATTCTTTTGTGATGCCAACACACGACAAGCGTGCGTAAGCACTTCCACAAGCAAGACACTTGGGACAAATCTAACAGGGCTATGTAAATTTCAGTGATAAACTGCTGTTATATATATATATATATAGGTGCATAAATTTGGGCACCCTTGTCATTTTGTTGATTTGAATACCTGTAACTACCTAGCACTGATTAATTGGAACACACAATTGGTTTGGTGAGCTCATTAAGCCTTGAACTTCATAGACAGGTGCATCCAATCATGAGAAAAGGTATTTAAGGTGGCCAATTACAAGATGTTGTTCTCTTTGACTGTCCTCTGATGAGTGGCAACATGGGGGCCTCAAAACAACTCTCAAATGACCTGAAAACAAAGATTGTTCGACATTATGGTTTAGGGGAAGGCTACAAAAAGCTATTTCAGTCAAAGTCCACTGTGAGGAATATAGTGAGGAAATGGAAGACCACAGGCACAGTTCTTGCTAAGGCCAGAAATGGCCAAGAGTGTATGGCTGCAGCCTGGAGCCTCCCGTGTCATGCCCTCTCGTCTCATGCCCTCCCGCCTGGTGCCGTGCCCGAGCTTCTACTTTTCAAAGTGAAAGATCACGTCTGGTCCGCTATGTCTTTTTCCTACGTTGATGTTTTGGGTGTTTTTTAACTAAACAGTAATGGCAATCACACAAATTGATAAAATACTTAAAAATATATCTTATACAGACTATCATGCTATATTGGAGAGTGAAGGAAAAGCTGTATTGGAGAGTGATGAGGAAGAAGCCTTTTCTGCACACACACCACAAACAGGGTCGCTTGAGTTATGTAAACACACATTTGGACAAGCTAGCTTCGTTTTGAAAGAAGGATCTGTGGAGTTGTTTTGGTCATAACAAGGGGCGTTAGGCATGGCGGCAAAAGAACACAGCGTTCCAAAACAAACACTTGCTACCCACAGTAAAATTTGGTGGAAGTTCCATCATGCTGTGGGGCTGTGTGGCCAGTGCCGGTACTGAAAATATTGTTAAAGTTGAGGGTTGCATGGATTCCACCGAATTTCAGCAGATACTTGAGAATAATGTAGAGGAATTAGTCACAAAGTTGAAGTTACACCGTGGCTGGATATTACAACAACCCAAAACACTGCTCAAAATCTACTCTGGCATTTATGCAGAGAAACAGGTACAATGTTCTGGAATGGCCATCCCAGTCCCCAGACCTGAATATCATTGAAAATATGTGGGGTGATTTGAAATGGGCTGTCCATTCAGGGCAACCATCAACCCTAACAGAACTGGAGATGTTTTGCAAGGAGGAATGGTCCGAAATACCTTCATCCAGAATCCAGACACTGATAATAGGCAATAGGAAGTGTCTAGAGGCTGTTATTTCTACTAAAGGAAGCTCAACTAAATATTGATGTGAAATTTTTGTTGGGGTGCCCAAATTTATGCACCTGTCTCATTAGTTTTTCTGTTCATCCAATAAACCTAATTTCACTACTGAAATATTACTGTGTCCTCAAAGTTATTTGATAGAACAAAATGAAATTGCTGATACAAACACCCAATTACTTATAAATGAAAATCATGGAAATTGTCAGGGGTGCCTAAACCTTTGCATATGACTGTATATGCGGTAGCAATTAATTCACAGAAAACCAGTGTGATTGATATCACTGATATGATGAACAGGTGTGTGTGCATAAAGCTGGAAGAAGGCCTGGATGAGAAGGTGAGAGAAATGTCTGTAATGTCCAGATGGAGTCGCCAAGGTCCAAGTAACTGGTGTCTCAGCTACCAGTGAGGCGAGGGGCCGTTACAAATGTGAGGGATTTTTCGTAATGTATGGAAGGCAGTTTTTGTGCTGCTGCTCATTTAAAGGGGTATTAGTGATCTTTATAAACATTAAACAAATTATAGACTCTCAATAATTAGTCATAAAACTACTGGTCTTTATTGACTGCAAATGGTAGTCTAAATTATGAATCAATCAGGATTTAGACCTAACAATTGTACTACTATGGAAATTATTATTTTAAATTATATTGCAAGTACATTAGATTATTAAAAAAGGAGGTGCTGCTGTTTGTTGACTTGGAAAAAGGTTTTAGTGCTGTGAAAATGTAAATCTGTTAAATAAGCTACACTCAGTAGGATTGGGGTCTGATGCTTGCTAGTGGTTTCACTTCTATCTCAATGATAGAACTCAAGCTATCAAGGTGAATGTATCAGATCGTGTTCCTTAAATATATAAAGGTGTATCAAGGTTTGAGCCATTTACAGTTTACACTTTATAGAGTACAAATAACATCGAAAGAATAAGATTTTTTTTATTTGTACAATATGCTGAATAATGTTATATTCCATTGCTCCAACTGTTCCATTGTTAGCCAGGTCTTTTCACATTAGTTTAACTGTCTGGTGCTGCAAAAGACATTTTCTGAACTAAAATTACTGGATTACCGCTGAGAGTTTGTGTTCAAAAGGGTAACAGCAGCAGGGAAGAAGCTGGTGACACGCTCCACCTCAGATCCATGAATCCGTAAATGGATGTGTATGATCTGAGTTTGGACTTCTTGGGGATCAGTTCTAGGTTGTTATCGGTGCACCATGCCACCAGTTGCTGGCCATCTTTTCTGTATTCCCAACTCATCATTGTTTCTGATTTGGTGGTGTGGTTGCCTATCCTAACTGACTGGGGTCTGTTGTTAAGGAAGTCTGGGGTCCAGTTGCAGAGGGAGGTGCTGATAACCAGGTTTAATAGTGGATTATTATAGTAATTATTATTATTATTATCCAATTATTATTATTGTACCAAATATTGATTTCTGAACTCCTCATTGTTTATTGTGTTGTTTCAAAATGAATATTTTCTTATTTTTTGCATTAATCGAGGTCTGACAACACTGCCGATTTCTGCAAATAAATGCCCTGCATGACAACATTTTTATTTAGAATTTGTGAGAAATGTTGTCAGTAGTTTATGGAATAAAATATAAATGTTAGCCATCAGGCAGTTGTTTTAACCAAACACCTACGTATCAATAGTACAACCAGAGACACTAATGATTTTATAGTGGTCTCTTCAGTTTTCCAGAGCAGTATTTCAAATAATTTTTATGAACTCTCTGAGTAAAACTGAATCATCAATGTACCACATCAGTGAAAACACAAAATGAGAAGGTATTCCAATTCACGGTATTTGGAAGCCTGAGAAGGGATCTAATTCAGCACTAGGCAGGATTTCAAACATCATTAGCTTTAAAAGGTTTTAAAGAGAGGAAATTACACTAAGAGAGGTGGGATTTAAATGTCCCTCAACACAACTTGAAACATTGTGGGGCAACACTTTTTAGTTAAACAATTTCTCAAGATCAAATTGTGTATAAGCCAATAGAAATCATTGATTTATTTGCACATAATTAAAGGGTTAGCCAATGAAAATGGTTGATGTAAAATACTTGAACGTAGTATCACTAGTTCATCCAAAGATTGGCCTCATCCTCTATGAGTAGGTACTGAACAGAGGTCCAACAGCACATTTTGATAAATAATGCAAGTACAGAACATCTGTTTGACTGATTGATTATTAACCTCAGTTTAGCACTCGTAAATTCTTATAATTGTTGCAGATTGTGACATGAATTTGAATTCCACAAGTTTCTTTCCCATTTAAATGTAAAATTAAATTAAGAATAAATTGTGATAGTGTGTTGAAGGTAAATGCAGCCAACAGCTTGAAAATGAAGATAACAAATCAATGTATTTCTCCAGAGTGGCAAAGCGATCGAAGTTACTACCATGCAGTGCATCTGCTTCATTACGATCTGGGTTCCCTTACGTATGATCATTCGGTACAACACTAGGTGTGTGTGTAAAGGCACGCACACAGTGCCTGAACGGAAGATACATTCATGCATATTAAGGCCAAACAAGGGGAGAGCCAGCCAGGAGCCACCTCTTAGACCAGTGGTTCTCAAACCTCTCCTGGGGACCCCCAGCTAGCACATCTGAATCAATTTGTAAAATGATTTTCAGGTGAGCTACTTCAGGCCTACAACAAAACTGTGAGATGGCTGGGGGTCTTTTTGATAGGTTTGAGCACCACTGTCTCAGACTATAAGAATGGAGTTTCCACCTGACCTCATTGATTTCCTAATCTTCCTATTGACTGTTCTATAAAAAATCTCACCCATTAATTCAAGATGAATTGTAGAGAAAAAAAGTTTATAACCTGATGCACCTCTGATATGAGCAGAAGTCGGAACAAATCAACAATGGCCTCTAGGTTTTACTTACTTATGCAGTTTCATTGCTTCAGACAACCCGTAAAAAAGGTGTGCCTGGTGTGTCTTGGCCTGGGTTATGCTACTGCTGCGCTTGACCTTTCCGGCTTGTACAACTTGTCACTGGCAATGCTTAGATACCCTCAATAAGCAGTTTTTGCTAACGTGGAACTCTGAAATGAGCTCTTCTGTTCATGTCCTCTGACCCATCTGGTTCCAGTGTTAGAAGCGGAACAAAATAGATATGACCTGGCATACACATTTATCGTTGGTGGGGGGATTCCAGGCGGGACGAGGGACATTTTCAGGCTGATTACCCTGACAAAGTTGACGGTTTTCGGGGTATGTCCAAAACAATTTCCCCAATGGCCCACTGGTTTCATCACTGGGCATGGTGAATGTCCTCTCTGCACCACATTTTTCCGATCACTGCCATTGTCCTCCTATCCCAGGAGGCTGTTGGTGTTTTCTGGAGAGGATAGCTGTAGTGATCACTCCCCAGGTTAGACAGGCAGGACTTGTATTTCCCTGACCTTGTGCTAGAAGACACATTTGTGTGCCAAATCAAGTAAGAGAAAAGGGAAAGCCTTTTTATTTTTGGCTTGCCTGTATAGTTTTGCAGACATGACAAACACACAATGGTTTGTGCATGCATGGTTTGCTTTATTTCATTAATTAAAATTAATTAAAAAGCTTTTTGGTTTGGGGGCATCGTTGTTTTGCCACAGACATATACATGACATGTAGGAAGCGTGACATGTAGCCTTTAACTTGTGTTTGCATTTTAAGGGAAGATAACAGTGGAGACCCACTCTTAATGTCTTGAAGATGTTGTGGCACTTATCTGTGAGTTGCACCCCATGCTTAGAGTACAGCCTAGGGCAATAATGCTTGCTGCCATGGTGGTGGTATGACTGCAGGCTCCAGACATAATCGTCATAAGCAGTTTTTTAGTACATTTGTTATGTTATTTTTTAGTCAAGGTCTCCGTTATCTATTGAAAGTAGTAAGTATTATACTTCACCATTTGAAATGTGGGTGTGCATATACAGCTCTAGAGACCACGGCAAAATCATCAGTGTCCCTGTTTTATTACTGAATGTATGTTTGGGTAAAAGTAAAACATTTTGTTTTATTTCATAAACTTCAGACAACATTCCCCCCAAATAAAAACTGTTAAAAAAAAGATGCACTGTTGTCAGAACTCGAATATTGCAAAGAAAATAAGTTAATATTCCTTTTCAAACAACACACTACTAATGTGTTGGGGGGTCCGTGTGGCGTAATGGGCTTAGTCGCTGCATTGCAGGACAGTCTACATCGCGATGTTCGTGAGTTCAAGTCCGACCATAGGTTCTCTG
Organism: Umbra pygmaea; assembly: GCA_016801145.1. NCBI lineage: Eukaryota > Metazoa > Chordata > Actinopteri > Esociformes > Umbridae > Umbra > Umbra pygmaea. Next base: position 33,024 of record JACXGM010005830.1, read on the forward strand.
ACTTTCCTCAAGCTGATTTCAATAGTGGAAGTATAGTCGGTGAACGTAATCATCCCGTGCATGACTAAAGGCTTTGTGTTGGGTCATGGTTGGATGAACCATGTGCGCGCCCCTCGTTATCCCACAGATCTGTACAAGGAGTTGCAGAGCTGTCGCCAAGGTAGGATATTAAAAAGAATTGGAAAGGGAGGAATATCAGAAAAATAATCACAGAAAAAAACAAATTTGTTAACATCCTAAATCAATATTTGGTGGAATAATAATGATTTTATAATAATAATAATTGTCTTTCATGCGCCTTGGCATGCTCTCCACCAGTTTTTCACATTGATGTAGGGTGACATTATCCAACTCCCCTCGCAAAAAAGCAGCTAGTCTTGGTGTGATGCCTTGTGACCATCCATCTTCCAGATAATCACATTCCAGAAGTTTTCAATCAGCTTGATTCAAAGGGGAACACCAAGATTGTCATGATGCCATAGGTGTTATTGCGGTCATTGGAGAGATGTATGGAGACCAGAATGCAGGTTATTTGAGATCTTTGAGGAGTTGCTGAAAAACATGAACATTGGAGCTGCACAATAAATATATATTTAAAGTGATGGTTCTGAGTAATTTCACCCTAGGGTCCTGTGCACCTTGACCTTGAGCCAAACAACCCCCATGAGCTTTTTCACTTATTACATTGGTCGAGTTAGCACCATCAGCCGAATGGCTTAGTGCTGGCGCTAATGGAACCATGGGCGTATCTTGTAAATAACCCCACTAATAATGCCCGGAATGGTACCAAACTTCTACAAAGTCAAAGTCAAAGTTCTTTATTTGTCATATGCATCGAATGACATCACATCATCCTATGCAGAGAAATTCTTGTGACATGGCTCGACACATCTACACAGTGGGCTTAAAAGATTATATACAATATGAAGAAATTTTAAAACAACAATAATAATAATAATAATAGCAATATACTATGTACTGAACAGTGATCTGGAGTGTACACAGCAGAAGTAATGAATATTATAAATATGGCATGGAAATTTCTTTTTAAAGGTGCATTGAATTCTGCTACTCAGCTGTAGAGTGGATAAAGTGACCAGAGAATGACAGGGACTCAAGAAATGATTTGTAATCAATGTTCCATGT
>JACXGM010005831.1:0-34008 GCA_016801145.1 Umbra pygmaea
GTAGAGTAGGGCGCCGGCGAATGGACAGCCACGGTGGTTGGAGACGGGCTGCATCGGACAAGCACAACTCTTGGGCGTCAGTGTTGGAATTCCTTGGATGAATTCGTGTCGTCGGACAGCCGAGAGGTTGGTCGATCTCAGTTCCGTGTTGATTGAAGATGCTCTGTGTTGTTGGTATTGGCTGGTATGTAGCTTAGCCAATGTAGGCTAGCCAAAGACAGCAGTTTCTGTTCGGTAGAGTGGTAGGTAGCTAGTTGCTAACAACAGACGGATAGCTAGCTATCTACCGGGGATCCAGGAGTGGTAGATATAATGCAGGAAATAAGTCCCCGTGGCTAGTGTGGTCCATCAGAAAGTATCCGTAATGATTTTAGAAAGGAGCCATTGTAAATAAAATAAAACGAGAAAGCATAGGATAAAGACGAGAAGACAAAAGGGGGGTATATACACTGGACCGGACGAAAACACAACTTGCCCCCTTACGCCATCTTGGATATAAAGAGGAGCCAAACCATGTAATGCCTTAAAACGAGTAACAAAACCTTAATATCAATTCAATATTTGACTCGTAACCAACAAAGAAAGGCCAGTAATGTAGTGATATGGTCCCTCTTTTTGGCACCAGTCAGCAGTCTAGCAGCCGCACTCTGAACAAGCTGCAATCTTGATATAGATGACCAGTAAACTCAAGAGTACAATGACATACAATAATCAAGTCTGGATAAAATTAGAGAATGTATAGCTGTCTCCAAATCATTATGAGAAAGGGTTTTAATTTTGCAATAGTCCTCAATTGGAAAAAACTACCCCTGACAACTGTACTAATTTGTTTATCAAATTTGAATCAAAGATGACACCTAAATTCCTGGTGAAGGGACACACTTTTGAGGACAAGGTTCCCAAATCAGGAACCAATATAGCTAACCGTTCGTCAGTTTCTTGAAAGTTTCTACAAGTTCTCAAAAGGGTTAAGGTCGGGTAAAAAAAGGGAGCCATGTAATTATTTGTTCATCTTTAAGGCCTTTACTGGCTAGCAATGCAGTGGAGTACTTCAATGTATGAGAGTGTTTGCATTGTATTGAATAAAAATCATGGTCTTCTTGAAAGATGCCGACCTTTTCCTGTACCACTGCTTGAAGAAAGTGTGTTCTGAAAACTGGCATTAGGTTTGGGAGTTGAGTTTGAGTTCATCTTCAACACCAAAATGTCCAACTAGATCATCTTTAATAATACCAGCCCATACCAGTACCCCACCTCCACCTTGCTGGCGTCTGAGTCAAAGTGGAGCTCTGTTACTGATCCATACATGGGCCCATCCATCTGGTCCACATCTCCTCAGTCCATAAAATCTGTCCTCAGATGTTTCTTTGCTCAGTCTTGACATTTCAATTTATGTGTCTGGTTGAGTGGTGGTCAGGTTTCAGCCTTCCCTACATTAGCCATGTCTCTGAGCACTGAACACCTTGTACTTCTGGGCACTCCAGATAGGTTGCAATCCTGGAATATGACTGGAGGATAATGGGTTCCTGGTAGCTTCACATTTGAGCATTCTATAATCTTTGGCAGTTAATTTGTGTTTCTTGCATCCCTGTTGACTATTTGCAACAAAATGTTTGATGGTCCTGTGATCCTGCCACAATATCTTAGCAATTTCAAGTGTGCTACATCCCTTTGAAAGTAAAATCTTTTTTTTGGCTGATTTTGCCTAAGGAAATAAGCTGCCTAATAATTCTACACCCCTTGATATAGGGTGTTGATCTCCTTAAGCCACACCCTCCCTCATTACACAAATACACATCACCTGATATGCTTAAATTCAATAAGCATCCCAGTTTATACAGCTTGGAGTTGGAACATATGCATAATAATGATAATATGGTCAAAATACTGACTTGCCAAATGATTGTGCAATATTATGTATATTCACTGTCTAATATATAATATATGAAAGCTAGGAGCTACATTCTTATGCAAAAGTGTAGGTACCCCTGAAAATTTCCATGATTTTCTTTTATAAATAATTGGGTGTTTGGATCAGCAATTTCATTTTGATCAATCAAATAACATTTTGGTAGTGAAATGAGGTTCATTGAATTACAGAAAATGTGCAATATGCACCAAAACAAAATTAGACAGGTGCATAAATTTGGGCACTTTTTGTCATTTTGTTGATTTGAACACCTGTAACTGCCTAGCACTGATTAATTGGAACACACAATTATTTTGGTGAGCTCATTAAGCCTTGAACTTCATAGACGGGTGCATCCAATCATGACAAAAGGTATTTAAGGTGGCCAATGGCAAGTTGTTGTTCGGTTTGACTCTCCTCTGAAAAGTGGCAACATGGGGGCCTCAAAACAACTCTCAAATGACATGAAAACAAAGATTGTTCAAAATTATGGTTTAGGGGAAGGCTACAAAAATCTATCGCAGAGATTTAAGCTGTCAGTGTCCACTGTGAGGAACATAGTGAGGAGATGGATGACCACAGGCACTGCCTTTTGTTATTACTTTTTTATTTCTGCTAAAGGAGTCTCAACTAAATATTGATGTGATATTTCTGTTGGGGTGCCCAAATGTATGCACTTGTCTAATTTTGTTTTGATGAGGTGGGCTTTCCCCCTCACTGTGTAAAGCGGTTTGGGTTCTTGAAAAGCACTATATAAGCTGAACAAATTCTTATTTATATATTATTATATTGCACGTTTTCTGTCCATCCAATAAACCTGATTTAACTACTGAAATATTACTGTGTCTTTTACTTATTTGATAGATCAAAATTTAATTGCTGAAGCAAACAACCAATAATTTTTAAATGAAAATCATAGAAATTGTCAGGGGTACCTAAACCTTTGCATACAACTGTATCTGCTTTTTGTAAATCATCTCCTGCTTGTAAGCTATTTGGTGAACTTCACTTTCATCCAAAAGAGAAAGAGTACTGACTGATATTAAGGCCTTACATTAACAATGAGCCACAGGCCTCAGTGTGTGAGATGACCTTATTTAGTACTCTCATAACACTCTCATCTAAGATATAACATCCCAAACTTCTTTAAAATGTTTATACAGATGCTCATATAGAATTACTCCCCAACAAGGCCAATGGCAACTTTAAAAGACTTACAAGTCCTTATGGCTGAGATTGGTCAGACTGTGCATGTGACAACAATATCACAGGCTTTACACAAAGCTGGTCTGTATGACAGGTTGGCAAGAAACAAGCCTCTTCTGAAAAAGGCAACATAGCTTTGCAAAAAAACACTTGAAAGATTCTAATGCCATGTGGCAAAAGTTTTTATGGTCAAATGAGGCCAAGATTTAACTTATTGGAATGAATGGCAAGTGTTATGTTTGGCGAGCACAGCACACCACCAAAAACACACCATACCTAATGTGAAGCATGGTGTTGGGGGGGGTTCTCTTCAGCGGGGACTGGGCAGTTGGTCAGGATTGAAGGGAAAATGGATGCTGCCAAGTACACCAAAAATTATTGTGAGAACTTGCGGCCCTCTGCTAATCTGCTAGACAGCTGAAGATAGGCAGCTCAATCATAAGTAGTGCAGCGGCGTGAAAGATGGAGAGACACACTTATCATCTCGGGCGAAGTGTCTCAAAAGTAGGTCAAGTTAACCAACAACAATTTGGGAAAAGTTATGATGCAAATTTAAGATTGTGGTGATAAATGCAGTGCAGTCAACAAACAACTCTCAAGCTGCCAAGTAATATGGTGCCACAGAACATAATGTTCTAAGATGACAAGCATATAAAGACTGTCTTAAATATGTGAAAAGTCAGAGAAAAGCTTTCCGTGGTCCTCACAGTGGCCAAGAGGTTTTTAAATGTGACAATTTTCTTTAAAATATATTTAAGATTTTATTTAAAATGTTTTACGTTAAAACAACATTATCATTATTTTTAAATAAAATGAATTAATAAAAAAAATTGGTGTTTAAAAAGTACTGTAGGCCTACTGGTATTTTTCCAAAAATGAGTGATGAAGGGTGGGGGTCATCTTATAATCAGGGTCACAGTGGCTTAAAGATAGGAAGGTGAATGTCCTTGAGTGTCAAGAGTGTCAAAGCCCTGACCTAAATCCAATTTAAAACCTGTGGATGGACTCATCACAAAATTGTACTAAACTCTAACAATTCTGCAAGGAAGAATGGGCAAATATTTTTCACAATCTAGGGGCACAAAGCTAATAGAGATGTTTCTAAACAGACTGATGGCTGTAATTAAAGCAAACGTTTGCTCTGTGAAGTATTGAATCATGGGCCTGATCACTTGTTCAACTCTGTTATTCAGTTATATTTAATTTTACATTTCCGAACAGATACAGTATGTTACTTGAATGCTGTAAGACAGCTTTTGTAAATAAAGCTGGAACAAAAAAATATTTTTATGAATTTTGATTTGAGGCTGTAAGACAAAAAAGTGGGTATTTCAAAGGGGTATGATGATTTTTTATAGGCACTATATATGGAGGCACTATATATTAGGCCAATATGGTAAAATAGCTTAAATATGTAGGTAGCTGCACCCTTAAGAATGTACTAATTGTTGGTTGACATGTTGTTTTTCAATGCAGGATATCACAGATCACCTGTATTAGAATCATGATTCAGAGGTAAGATTCCTGACCTTCACAGGGTGGAATTGTTAGGGGTTATGTTTGTACTGGGGCAAAACTGAGAATATCATAATGGAAGTTGTACTAATGTCCATCAACACAACTGACACCAGCAGTGTACAAAAGTTCACTCCATGTTAATTTGGAATGTTTACGATGAATTAGAGCCTTATTGGGGCTCTGGAGTAAAGTGTGTGTGTGTGTGTTTCCAACACCTTTAATTGGTAGAACTCCTAAGGGGTTTGCTGAAATAGTATGCCACAGCCTTGTGTACCGATGATGACAGAAACCTCTGGTGTGAGCAAGTTCTTCAACAAAACAAAGTAGCATTATTAAAGAGTTGTTCATATACCCAATATAGACAATTAGGTCATAGTGTGATCAGTCAAACAGCAGAGTTGGATTTGCATTATGTAACATAGGACACAGAGAATACTACTAATTTTAATATTTGTCTTCTACAAATTGTACAGTTTTATATGATAAAAATGTGTATTTTGCACATCCATACTCACTTCAGTAGTCCCTTCGGAAAGCTCCTCTGTGAGTTTCCAACATACCTTTAGCAAATCAGGTCAAGTGCCTTACTCAAGGGCACATCTGAATAATGCTATTCTTGCTCAGTTATTCCAACTAGCAACCTTTAATAGTCTAAATGCTAGGCTACTTAAGGTGTAATCACAATAAAGTAAGTCTATGTAAATTTATGTCACCATTTATTAATGGAAGGATTAATGGAAGGATACAGGAAGTGTCCTTATTACAGATTGTTGCATTTTAATGCTAACAACATGGGCGTTCCGTAATCTAAGAGACCAAAACAGAAACGTTCAAAACATCATGTAGAATCCTTGGGTCTAAATACTACAGGATGTCTGCGAAATATTGTTTTTCCCATGATGTACTATAACTGTCTTCCTCAATTAAAAAAAGATTTAATAAATTGAATCAATATCCAGATTTACACCAGAACAAGGTTTCTACAAAGCAAATTCGACAACGTTAAATTAATTTGTATATTGACCCAGAGTACCTTGACTTGTAGTTACATTTTGTTATCACCTGTCAGGACTGGTCTAGTGCCCTCTATTGTCCGAAGATTGGACTCTCCAGTCTATTCGGGAACCCTGTCTGGGAGGACTCTGATCAGTGTACTGGTCATATTACGCACACCTGTGTTTTGGTGGACCTGGGTTCAATATGTTCATTAAGGGACTATTTAATCCTCTGGAGATCTAGCCTTTGTGTTAGTCATTGCTACTGTGATGCCTTGCATGTTTTGATGCTTTGCTACTAGAAGTTTTCTATACGTTTAGTTAGAATGAGTGTGTTAGTTCAGCATATCTGATTGCTGTGGTTTTGTTTCTGGTATGTACAGTAATATTCTGAATTGAATAAAGAAGAGTTAACCGCGCTTGCCTTCTCTGCTTCAAACAAGGTGTTACGTCGCCGTTGACTATATGTTAGTAACAGAAACATGGCTGTTATATTCAACCCTTTTTGGCCTAACGGACTAAAGTAAAGCTACCAAAATATGTAATTTAAAAGCAATACATTATTCATCCCTGAATACTGCAGAAGGGGGCACCGTTACAATACCCCCTAAATGCGTGGCCCAGCCGTGCAAAGTCCCCACATCCAGAGGGCAACACTGACTCCACCACAAGGCAGTGAGCAGGGAGGGAGGGAGGGGGGATGGTGGTACATGCGTAGGTGGGGGTCCAGCAGCAGGGGAGCAGGGAGCAGACAAGGGAAGGAGGGGGGGCCAGAGATACTAGCTTCGTGGGCATAGTCATACACCTCATGGGCAGAGTCATTGGTGGTGGCCATGGAGGCATAGCCACAGACCCTGGCGGGGAGGTGATGCAGCCGGTACCAGCCGTAGGGGTGGTGCTGCAGGCACAGGGGGCGGTGCAGCTTGTACCAGTCCTAAGGGATAAGCTGCAGGTTCTGGCTGTGGGGGCGGTGATGTGGGTGCCGGCTGTGGTGTAGGGGGCGGCGCCCTGTTCTCAGCCGTTTAGGACGGTGCCCTGGTCACAGGTGCTGGAGCTGTTGCGAGGCATGGGATGTGGAGCCCCGGTGGTCTCTGCTGCTGGTGGTGTAGCCCCAGTCTCCATAGCAGGGTGTGGATCCCCAGATGAGACACAGGGGTTTGATCCCTAATCTCGGGTGCAGGGGTTGATCCCCTGGTCATAGCATGGGAGGAGGAGCTCTTCGCTCTGGTGTTGCGGATGGGACCTCTGACGTTGGCGTGCCAAGCTGACCCGCTGGACTCTAGCATGTAGAGTGGTGCCTTTGGAACTGATGTGAGGGGCGGAACCATGGGAACTAGAGTGGAGAAAGGGAGGTAGGTTCACCAGGGTGAAGGCTTGGTGAGCTATGGGTGTGGTGGACTTGCAGGTCTAGAGCAGGCCAAACTGTCTGGGATGCGAAAAAAGCAGTCAGGGGGAATCTAGTTGACTAGTGCACCCAGATGGTAGGGTGGATAAGGCACCTAGGGTTTGCACCCAGGGGATAACAGTGCATGTCCCCCTCACGTTCCTCCTCTTCTGATCCATCCTGGTCGGTTCTGTCAGTCGACTTCCTCTCCGTTGGCTGACCGGCTTCCAGACTCCACATAGGTTCCCATCAAAACACAGATGGGGAAGGTAGCCCGACATCAGCCCCGGCATATGCTCCAACTACTCGGTAGGGGAAGACAAACATCTCCATCACACTGACACCCAAAGTATTTGTAACGTAACCTCTGGACGGCTGGATAGAAGGATAGCATCCAGTTTGTCGAGTCAGTCGTCTTCCTCTACCGGTTAGCAGTAGGCTCTTACCTGTGCTGTTTTTCCCCCTGCTTCACTGTTTCTAGTTAGGTCATTCGTTCTGTAACGTGTAGTTAGAGTGCAGGGAGGAATGTGGAGACAGTATTAATTAAATGGGTATTTAATCAGAAAATACTCACATAAACAAATAGACTTCAACAAGCCAAAATATGAATAATCACAACTGCTACACCTAATGCACACATGAGGAGAACAAGTATTTGAGACACTGCCAATTTTGCAGGTTTTCCTACTTACAAAGCATGTAGAGGTCTGTATTTTCATCATCAGGTACACTTCAACTGTGAGAGATGGAATCTAAAACAAAAATCCATAATATCACATTGAATGATTTTTAAATAAGTAATCGGCATTCTATTGCATGACATAAGTATTTGATCACCTACCAACCAGTATGAATACCAGCTCTCACAAACCTGTTAGTTTTTCTTTAAGAAGCCCTCCTGTTATCCACTCATTACCTGTATTAACTGCACCTGTTTGAACTCGTTACCTGTATAAATTACACCTATCCACACACTCAATCAATCAAACAGACTCCAACCTATCCACAATGCCTTAGACCAGAGAGCTGTGTAAGGACATCAGGGATCTCAAAGTCATCTCAATTTGAGGCATCTCAAAGTCCTGGAGTGGAGTAGCAAGTCTCCAGACCTGAACCCAATAGAAAATCTTCGGAGGGAGCTGAAAGTCTGTATTGCCCAGCGATATCCCCAAAACCTGAAGGATCTGGAGAAGGTCTGTATTGAGGAGTGGGCCAAAATCCCTTCTGCAGTGTGTGCAAACGTGGTCAGGAACTACAGGAAACATATCTCTGTAATTGCAAACAAAGGTTTCTATACCAAATATTGAGTTCTGCTTTTCTGATGTATCAAATACTTATGTCATGCAATAAAATGCAAATTCATTATTTAAAAATCATACAATGTGATTTTCTGGATTTGTTTTGGATTCTGTCTCTCACAGTTGAAGTTTACCTATGATAAAAATTATAGACCTTTACATGCTTTGTAAGTAGGAAAACCTGCAAAATGGCAGTGTATCAAATACTTGTTCTCCACACTGTAAATCCAATGATTGACAACAGACAACAAACAAACAGAAACTTAAATATGCTAGTAATTATGAATTTGAAGTTAATTGATAGGGTGGATTATGTGAGTCCGGTTTCAACAGTACATTAAACATGCCTCAGGCCACAGTTAGTTTGCACTCACCATTCCCAAACACTCAATTTACATTTTAGTTATATAACTGATGCTCTTATCCAGAGCAACTTACAGAAAATGCAGGGACATTCCCCTGGAGCAATTTAGGGCAAAGTGCCTTGACCAAGGACACATTGACATTTGGCACAGTCGGGAATCAAAATGGCAACTTTCAGACTACAAATGACTCTGTAACCACTGAACCATCTGCCATATAAGCAGTGACATCCCCAAAAACAATAATCCTAATAATGTATCTTAAGTATCAATAAGTATGACAAACAGGCTAGGTTTGACACAGCAACATCCAATTCTTTCATACATTTCACTTTTCACAAATGACTAGTTCATCACGTGGATGTGGGTGTCAGTGCCCTGCCCATTAACGAGGGGAGTGGCTGACGGTAAGGGATGAAAAGAGCAGCAGACCTCAAGAGTTTGTCAGAAGGATGAACTGACAGGCAGGGTAACACACAGGACCTTATTATTTTGACCTTTCATTACAAATGGAGGAATACAAAGGTGATCAATATTGTTATGAAGACGGAAACTCTTCCTGCAGAAATGATTCACTATCAACATCTATTTATATAACACTGTATATTTTCTTCTCATTAATTTCAGTGATTACAGTGTTTTTAAACCTAATAGTGATAATTGCCATCTCTCACTTCAAGCAGCTCCACACTCCATCCAACCTGCTCATTCTCTCTCTGGCTGTATCAGATCTGCTGGTGGGATTCATTGTGATACCAGCAAGTACTGTGGCAATATTAGAGCCATGCTGGGTTCTTGGGGAATATTTCTGTGTTTTGTTTCTCTACATAACTTTTTTATGTACTTCTTCATCATTCTGTAATTTGTTCTTAATATCTGTTGACCGCTATTTTGCAGTGTGTGACCCACTTTTGTACATTTCAAAAATAACAATAGCAAGAATCAAGTATTACATAACCATTGCTTGGTGTTGTTGCATCATATATGATGGTGTTTATTTAAAAATCTCAGTAAATATACTGGTACCCAGCAGATGTTTTGAAGAATGTTATTTTGCTGAAGGGGATATCTGGATTAATATGTTTAACCTTGTACTAACAATGATTGCCCCGAGCTCTGTTATAATAACACTTTATATGAAAATATTTGTAGTTGCCAGATCTCAGGCAAGAAAGGTATTTTCAAAAGTGGCTGCCACCGTGTCTGATGTTAAAACTTTACAGGCAAATAAGTCTGAGAGAAAAGCAGCAAAAACTCTAGGTATTGTGATATTCAACTTTCTCATTTGTTGGATTCCAATTTATTTTATTAAATTAATTTATGTCGCAAGTGGAGATTCATCATCATTTTTCCTATTCTTTCTGCCACTTGTTAATTCCTTTATTAATCCAATTATTTACGCTTTTTTTTATCCATGGTTTATAGTGACAGCTAAACGTATTTTAACTCTGAAATTTAGTAATTTATAATTCCTCCACCTTTATTAAATTATTTTAATATTTTACACTGTGCCACTTAATACTCTGACATCATTAATGTTACATCTGCTGTTGATACAAATTTTAGCTGAATGGGATTGTAATGACTTGGAAAAAGCAGATGTTTGTTATAAAGTTATAGTAATTTTATGTTGCACGTTCCAAATACCAATGTTCAATGCTATCATATAATATACTAAATGTAAAGTACAATATACTAAATGTAAAGTACAATCATAGCATGTCATGAACCTTCCTATACTCTATGTCATGGGTTCCCAAACTTTTCAGCCCACGACCCCCAAAATAAAGGTGTGAGTGACTCGTGACCACTACTATCCAAGGAGATGGTTAAAGTATATACACGTTGCATGAAACTGTGCACACGCACTAATAGGCATAAATACAACACAAAAGAACACAACAATCAAACAATTATAATATTGTTTTATAGTAATTTCCTCATTACATTCATTTAAATATTAACATCTCCTAATGAGGTGGGAGGGCACAATGCCATTAAATAAATAAAGAAGCTAAATAAAAGAGACATATACATTAATGTCTCATTGTATAATTTAATTACTAACTACATTTATTTATTTACTGTATTTATTGTGCAAATACTTGTAGGCTTATTTATTTTCTCTGAATGAATCACTTTGCGTTTCGCAGCGCTACCGCAACACCGAAACAGAGTTGGGACTGGCAGCACCTCGTTTCGAGTCTGAATTCTAGCACGCTCAAAGCATAAAATCTTTAATGCACAACATTGCGTTTGGTTCATAGTATCCTCTACAGTGACAAACATTAGTTTGTTTGTATCGATTCATTTTTATTACTATGGAAGCATCTAACAAGGGAAGTCGTTATAACTTTATTCTGATCACTCCTGATGAAGCGGCCCATCTTCTCAACACGGTCGCAACGTTAATAACACACATAGCATTCAAATTCCTCCAGTCTATTGGTATGGAGGACCAAGTCTGCCAAAATAAGAAATACATATATGCATCAATAAAAATATTTATACATAAAAATATACATAAAAATATTTATTTTATTTATTTAACCTTTATTTAACCAGGTGGGCTCGTTGAGAACAAATTCTCATTTAAAACGGCGACCTGGCCAAGATAAAGCAAAGGTGCAAGTACAGACAGAGTTACACATGAATACAAATATTTTTTTTAAATGTATGTTTATACATAAAAATATACATAAAAATATACATAAAAATAGAAAAATATAAAATTATACATTTATTAATCAATATTATCTCCCAATTTATTTTTTTCTGTGATCATTTATTTCAGTTTTTATACATTTCTATATTACTGCCATATTCTTTTATTTCTGTATTTATTTATTTCCGTATATATTTATTTCTGTATTTCCAGATCTTTAAGCTAATGAGGAGGCAGTCAATCAAAGCATGTCACGGTGTCACCTTTTTTCCATTGGTTGATCGGTATCAGAGTGTGAAGATCGATTTTACATGCCTAGATTACTACGTTAGTAGGCTTCTTACAGTCTCTTAACAGAGATTTGAGTCTTGGCTACCCTAGGTGAAAATGCTAGCTTTGATTATTATTTGATTATTAACTTTTTTGCATGGAGGGTCTGGCTGAAAGTTTATTGCAGTAAGCAGCATCTAACGACACAGAAGTTGACCCTGCCGTGTAGGAATTTGGATGAAGTGTGATTATTGTCTTAATTTTTCGATATACGATTCCATTAATGCCGGAGCAGTCGGACGCCCTTCTCGCTGTAGCCCAGGGGTGTCAAACCGGATCCACTAAGGGCCTACTGTCTGCAGGTTTTTGCTTTTACCTTGTACCTGAATGATTGAATGTCACTAATTAGTTAGGATCTCCCCCCACCTGGCAGTCTTAATAGTTATTAATTGGGCACTAATTGAAGGGAAAGACCAAAAACCAGCATACACTAGGCCCTCTGTGGAACCGGTTTGACACCTCTGCTGTAGCCTATCCATTTCATCAAAGAATAGAACCGCCAGTTCAATGTTCCATTGTTGTGAAAACACACGCACACAAACACACCAAGTCACCCACACACACACAGAAACTAAGTTCGCCGGAGCAAGAGAGCAGCTACGGTAGTTAACGGAGCACAACAGGTGACACCGAAAACACAAAAAACGCAACAATCGGCACAGTTAGTTGGATTTTCTGTTTGAGACATTGCATCTCTTTTTTAGGTTGGTGAAAGAATCATTTATCCTACAAACCAACCCCGTGTTGTACCCTTGGTTCCTCCCCAGCTGCGTTTTTATGTTCACAATCTGTTTCTATTACAGACCGTATATATGGTTTCTATCTCCCGCTCTTGGCTTGCTTGCTATGGCTGAACGATTAAGTCCCGCCCTCTCATTAGCTTAAGGATGTAGAAATACGGAAATAAATATATATGGAAATAAATACATACAGAAATAAAAGAATATGGAAATAAATGAATATAAAAATAAATAAATACAGAAATAAATGATCACAGAAATAAATAAATAGGGAAATAATTATGATTAATAAATGTATAATTTTATATTTGTATATTTTTATGTACATTTTTATGTATAAATAGTTTTATTGATGCATATATTTATTTATTTATTTATTTATTTCTTATTTTGGCAGACTTGGTCCTCCATATATTGGCAGCTTCTATTAAGAGGTCAGAAACTGAACGTCTGTCTGCCGAGTTCGCAATTGCTAAACAATGCTTTTTGGTGGGGAAAAGCCATGTAGATTCGACCTATGCGGTATAATGCTAACCAACCAATGGGCAGACATTTTCCCCCTAAGACACAGCCCCTTCTTATTTGCATAATGAGGCAGAAATGCATACAGAAATGTAAATATGACAGGTAGAAATAAATAGCATTGAAGAAATAAACAGGGTAAAATAATACAAACAAAGAATAAAACAGACAAAAATCCTGTCATATTAATTAAAACATACATTTAAAAAATAAGTTATAAATAAATAAAGTTGAAAATTATAACGGACAATAAATAAATAAGGTAATTATAACAAAGGTGAATAAATAAAGAAGCTAATTAAAAGAGATATATACATTAATGTCTCATTGTATAATTTAATTACTACCTAGAATTATTTATTTACTGTATTTATTGTGCAATTAATTGTATGCTTATTTATTTTTTGAGCATTTATTTATTTATTTATTTATTTCTTATTTTGTCAGACTTGGTCCTCCATACAAAAGAGCACAACAATCAAAAAACTATTAACTCTTCAAGGTCTAAGGGGTTTTAGGTCTGCCTGGCACACAGTTGACCTTTTGGCCTCTAGAAAGAGATGTATCTTATGGTTCTGGACTTAGCAGACCCATGGCTGCAACATGCATGAATGAAATCCAACATCCTGGGTAATTGAATGATATGTTTTGCTAAATATTTATCCCAAAAAAATTAAAGAATGTATGTATATTTCTATAAGTTGTTTTTTAAGTGTAAAAGCATGTAAACTATGATGAATAAGGCTTTTAATTGTTTATTGTTAAGCCCCCAGGGCTCCTGCAGTGTGCAAAGTTTGGAGGCCATACAAACAAGTCAACATCAAAATGCTACACCCATTTCTCACTATATTTCTAATAGTTTTTGAAATCCCATTCATTTTTGTTGGTGTTAGTGTTGGTGTTGTGCAGGATGATGTCCTACATCATTGCAGTGTTGTTATTTTGTCATTTTTACTTCCTACTTCCAGTCTGTAATGTGTTTAGCAAAAAAGGTGACCATCTAAAATACATGACCGACTTTGAGGCACCATAGCTCTGGCCGTCTTTAACCCACAGGGATTAGCCCCCACTCATTCTTTTCATCTGATCCTCCCCTTTCCAACAGTACCAAGCTAGTTGCTAGCATGAACGCCTCACGAGATAATCGTGCTTGGTGCTTTAGAGGGAGATATACTTTGAAGGGTTACCCCCGGGGGGTCGCGACCCCTACTTTGGGAACCACTGCTCTATGTTGTTTAACAATACCATCTAGTGGCCATCTAGTGGCAAAACTGGTACACAAAGTGAGTGTAAAAAATAACAAAATAAAATGCACCATAATATCAGATAACATACATGTTTGCTTCTGTAATTCAAGGAATTTATGGTAAAATGTAAGACAAATTTAGGCAGTTAAACTGTTGAAGACAGATGTTTAAATACATGTTTTCCAAAGACATTGAAACTCAGTTGTTCACAATTCCTGACATTCAGTTCTAGTAAAAATGCCCTGTCATAGGTCAGTTAGTATCATCACTTTATTTTAAGAATGTGAAATGTCAGAATTTTTGTAGAAATAATGATTTGTCATTTTTTATATTTTTCATCACATTCCCAGTGGGTCAGCCATTTATAGACACTCAATTAGTTTTTAGTAGCATTGCCTGTAAATATAAATACTTATTTGACCTATATTAAACTGTATTCATTATTTGTAATACGGTTTATAAGGTGCTTAATTGGCTCTGTAAGCAGTCTATAAACTGTCTACCAAGTGCATTTTCAACTTTTTTTAAGAAATTAGCATAATCACTCAAAACAATTATAAAATATAACAAAAGTATAAACAGTTGACAATTACAAATTGCTAAACAACTGAACTAATGATTAGTAAACAGCTTACAATAACATGAATTAACTAATATAAATGAAAACCCATTGATCTTCTGGACCTTACATCAAAGGATTCATTATCTTTAACCAAGCCATCTGAGATATTGGTTTGTGTTTCCATGTCAGAACTAAGATCTAATCCCAAAAGTGTGCAATTTGCTAGGCGAAGGAAAACATACATGCTAAATGCTGTCTATGTTATACTTAAACATGCTTGAGAGCACCTGAGGCATATACTGTACTGTACTACGAATTAAGTTCAACATGCCCCGAATTACTTTTCATAAGCTGGCTTCAATAAACCTAACAACTGCAATCTGGATGAGAGAAGTCACAATGATGGTTATCGATTTGTAAACTCAACCCATTTTTTCCCATTCTAGCGTTGAGCGTGTTCACATAAAACAAGAGGTGTGTGCAGCAAATGACCAAATGCAGACATGGACAAGTCTACCAGTGCTATAAATTTCACTCAAGAGGAGCAAACAATAACTTTTGAGGAATATGAAGAAGATGAAGAAGTTACCCAGATGTAAAGCAGCAAGGAATGCTGGTAAAAAAATTGCCAACATTAATACATGCATCACTTACAAGGCTCATCAATTTCACTGACCCATCATTAGAAACAGAACTTTCTGAGTATAATTACAATTGTGTATTCCATTAATTGAATGCTGATTGAGTGTAAGACAAGTTTTTGACATATTCATACAATACATGTACTATTGTCTCTACAATGAAAGGGGATACCCTAGAAATGGAATGATTAGCAATGCCATTCCAATTCAAATCAATGTAGCAGAATGGTCAGAGCAGCAGCCATTTGTTTGTGTACCATTCCAGTACAAAGCTCTAACGGCCTACTTCCGCATTAAACCAATTTGTGGCAAGTCAGGGACTCACTAGATAGTTTTGAAGCAGCAACAGAGTAGTCAGCTGCGCTAACATATCTCTGTGGCCTGACAGTAGGTGGCGGTGTATGCACATTTCAGAAGGTTGCGATTGTCGCGGTTCATGAGGGATTGGAGGCAGGAGTTATAACTGGACATTTATGTAGCACAATATTGAACTGCACAGAAACAAACACAAGAACAAACATGAGGAACTAAACAAAACATATAAAACATGACATCAAGAACAAGACTAAGGAACACTAACATCTGAATAAACTAAAGACATCCACTACAGAGAACAAGACCTACATACCTGCACAGAAACAATGAACGACAGAGGGAGAAGGAAACATAGGGGCTAAATACTAAAGCAAATGGGGACTAATACAAAACACCTGGGAACATAATCAAACACTGAAGGGAACTATGGGAACTGAATCACAAAAGGACACCAGGGGGAACTAAAGCATAACACACAGGGAAGCAAACCAAGGTAAACAGGGTCCATTTTCCAGCTCACACTGAGCCGGATGTGACAGAGCCCCACAACTAGGCCCACAACACTGGGGTGGGCAACAGAAATAACCCAGCCACTGGCAACCCGAGTACAAGAGGGACAGAGGGCCCGGGGTCAGGAAGGACAGGAGGCAGCCCGGGGTCAGGAGGGACAGGAGGCGGCCCAGGATCAGGAGGGACAGGAGGTGGCCCAGGGACAGGAGGCAGCCCGGGGTCAGGAGGGACAGGCAGTTCAGGCGGCCAGGGGACAGGCAGTTCAGGCGGCCAGGGGACAGGCAGTTCAGGCGGCCAGGGGCAAGGCAGTTCAGGCTGCCAGGGGCAAGGCAGTTCAGGCGGCCAGGGGCAAGGCAGTTCAGGCGGCCAGGGGCAAGGCAGTTCAGGCGGCCAGGGGCAAGGCAGTTCAGGCGGCCAGGGGCAAGGCAGGTCAGGTGGCCAGGAGCAAGGCAGGTCAGGCGGCCAGGGGCAAGGCAGGTCAGGCGGCCAAGGGCAAGGCAGTTCAGGTGGCAGCAGGGGGTCCGGAGGCCCGGCGGTGGCTGCGCAGGGGGTCTGGAGGTCCGGTGGCATCAGCGACGAGGGTCCGGACAGCGGCGTCAGCGATGGGGGTCCGGACGTCGGCGACGGCTGAGCAGGGTGTCTGGACGTCAGCGACGGCCGAGCAGGGGGTCCGGACGTCGGCGACGGCTGAGCAGGGGGTCCGGACGTCGGCGACGGCCGAGCAGGGGGTCCGGGAGTCAGCGACGGCCAAGCAGGGGTTCCGGGAGCCAGTGACGGCCGAGCAGGGGGTCCGGACGTCGGCGACGGCTGAGCAGGGTGTCCGGACTCCTCCCAGGAGGCGTCGTCCTTGAATCCCGGCGGCGGAGGAAGGAGTAGGACCTCCAGGTCCGTGGCCAGGAGGGGCTCAGGCGTGGGTAACCCAGAGCAGACTACTGGAGGCTGTGTGTTGACTGCTGGAGGCTGTGTGCAGACTGCTGGAGGCTGTGTGCAGACTGCTGGAGGCTGTGTGCAGACTGCTGGAGGCTGTGTGCAGACTGCTGGAGACTGTGTGCAGACTGCTGGAGGCTGTGTGCAGACTGCAGGAAGCTGGGAGCAGACTGCAGGAGGCTGTGGGCAGACTGCAGGAGGCTGTAGGCAGACTGCAGGAGGCTGTGGGCAGACTGCAGGAGGCTGTGGGCAGACTGCAGGAGGCTGTGGGCAGACTGCAGGAGGCTGTGGGCAGACTGCAGGAGGCTGTGGGCAGACTGCAGGAGGCTGTGGCGATGGGCAGAGCAGGTCCTCCAGGTCGTCATCCTGGACAGGACTGCAAAAGAGGGGGGCGGATTCCTGTCGCCACCCCTCACCCCTCATTTTTGTGGGGAGACTGTCGGCCATCTTGTGAAGGGGGGACCTAAACTCCTGACGGGGAGCCCTAGAATGGGGACCAACACCCTGGACCAAGGGGCTATGGGCCTTCACTGGAGCCCTAGGGGCAGGAACAGGAGCACTAGGGGAAATTACTGAGTCCCTAGGGACCACTACATGAGCCCTAGGGGCAGGAACTGGAGCACTAGGGGTAATCACTGAGGCCCTAGGGGGAGGAACTGCAGGCCTAGGGGTACTAGCCTGTAAGCTAGCTGCGGTACTAGTCTGACAACTAGTTGGAGTCCTGGAAACGGGATCCTTGACGTGGGAAATAAAGGGAGGCCTAGAGAACCTGGCTG
This sequence comes from Umbra pygmaea, assembly GCA_016801145.1. NCBI lineage: Eukaryota > Metazoa > Chordata > Actinopteri > Esociformes > Umbridae > Umbra > Umbra pygmaea. Next base: position 17,908 of record JACXGM010005831.1, read on the forward strand.
GAGGCCTAGGGGACATGCTAATAAAACTAGCCTGAGAGCTAGCCGGGCTAGTAAAGCTAGTAGGGGTGCTAACAAAGCTACAGCTAGCCTGGGGGCTAATGGTGCTACTCCTGCTAGCCTGGGAACGAGTGGAGTGACTAAAGCTAGCCTGGGAGCTAGCAGGCATGCTAACCTGAGAGCTAGGGATGCTCATAGCCAGACGGGGGGCCCTAACCCGGGAACAGCGATCCGCCATTAAATCGAAGAAGATGATCACCATTGACCTGCCCTGTGTGGAAGAGGAATTGGAGAGTGCTGGATTTAATTGCATTATAATTCTATTGGTAAGTCATCAAAATATATTTAATATATGCTAATATTACAAACTAGAGTTAGATAAGATCTATTAGTTAACTTGAGAGCTAGACAAGATCTAAATTATCTTGCCTGATAGCTAGCTAAATATCACCTTGAGATAGCTAATGGAAAAAATAGTGAGTACAACACACTTTACAGCCCCACTGGCACGTGTTGTCACCGTGACAACTAATAGTTGCAATTTTTTTGTTTAATCGAATGACCAAGCAGTTCAATGAGGTTTCTACTCATTCCATTTCTATGGGGGATACATTGATGTTGGTTGTCCATATCAGCCACAACATACATTAAACTACCTGTAGCAAACAAACATAAAACTATGTATACAGTCTGGGAAACTTTAGGCACATGACTTTGATGTGTGCACTGGCAAAATACAGCTCAAGAAGCTGACAAAGATACGTCAGTCCCTCTGCTGAGAATCAATATCTTTCATTAAGATACTAATCAGAGAAAGCCAATGGCGACTCCCGGAATGGTGACGTAATTTTCAATTGAGAATTGATTGGTCAGTAGGCAGTGCTTTTATTCGGGTTCATCTGTTATCTCGCCTAAAACCTGCTCCAGAGCCGGTTAGGTTCACAGCATAAGTTACCATGGCGATTTAACCCAGTAACAAGTGAACCACCGTTGTGATACTCAAAGTTTAGGGTTAAACCTGAAGATAGCTCGCTAACCTGACCTCATATTTTATCTAATGTGAGAACAATTTCAGTTTGAAAGCCAGGTCGTGGTTCCCATGAAAACCATCCTCACAGACGCTCTATCATTCAATTCTCATACTTCTCTAATAAAGAAACTTGCTCCACAATCTTGTTGGCACTCCAGATTGAGTTCATAATTCACCTTTAAAGCAATGCAAGAACAAAAAACAGCAATAGAAACAGAAGAAAACAATCAAAACAAATCAAAATTAAAAACTCTCTCTTACAGATGAAGCTTTGCTGAGGGATAGCCAAGATAAAAAGGTCAGTCCGGAGTATGTTTTTGAAGTTCGTGATGGAGTTCAAGTTGCATGTTTCTGAATGGAAAGCACTTGTGTTTGGAGGCAGCAATACTGAAATCACAGTCCCTCATGGTCCAGCATCAGAGGAGCGAAAGGGTTTGTGTATAAGGTGTAGGTCAGGGTGAAGAGAGGGAGCAACGCCATGGAGGGCCTTGTACGTGAAGAGCAGGATCTTGTAGTTGATGCCAGACTTGACAGGGAAGCAGTGAAGGTGGTTAAGGGTCTTAATATGAAAACCTTGGCAGTTGTGTTTGGGATTTATTGATGCCTATCCAGAGCTTTGCCTGACACACCAAATAGTACACCGAATTCCAGACCTGCTGTAACAAAAGCATGTATAACAGCCGCGGTCGGTGGATCTTAATTGGGGAGGACGGGCTGGTGTTATGCTCGGGACCGGAGTGAATGGAATGTGCGCAACGCATGAAACCCTGTGTTTTTTCGTTTTGCACACTAGGTTTTGTGCGTTGCCCACCATTCCATTCACTCCGGTCCCGATTTGGGCGTTTGGAGGCAGCAATACTGAAATCACAGTCCCTCATGGTCCATCAGAGGAGCGAAAGGGTTTGTGTATAAGGTATAGGTCAGGGTGGAGAGAGGGAACAAGGCCATGGAGGGCCTTGTAGGTGAAAAGCAGGATCTTGTAGTTGATGCTAGGCTTGACAGGGAAGCAGTGAAGGTGGTTGAGTTTCTTAGGGTGAATCCCATTACTATTTCTTACCCTTTCCACTTACCCCTTCCGCTTAGTTTTGCGCGTTCATGTGTGAGTAAGGACTATCCCAATTCTCATTTTGATCTAGGGGAAGGGCTAAGTGGAAGGGGTGGATACCCCTAAAACCAAGCATTTTCGAGAGCTTACTTGAAACCAAGGGGTACCCAGAATACACTGCGCAACCGGCAACAATGGCAGCCAGATCATCAAGAGAGTCCATTAAATGTATTTTTGGCTTAAACAAAATAATGACCGACTTGTTTTGTGCTCTACACAGTCCTGTGGATATATATTTGCAACCATGTTCTTAACTGAAACGTTTTTAAAAATCGCTAGTTTCGTTACATTGCTGTTGTGAACAACATTCCCACATTTCAATGACTTGCCTTGAATGGACACCATACATGTCCACAGTTTTAACTAAACTACATTAGCAGCGGATTTCGTTTGATATCTTCAAGTTTGTGATCAACACTTGTCGCCTCTGGTGAAGTAGCAGCCAGCTAGCGACGATGTATGATAACGTAACTGTAACCAAGTGGTGTCTCATTTCATAGGGGTATGTTTTCATCCCTATCCCTTACCACTCAGTTTCGAGGGACAAGGGCTAGGGTTAAGACGAAGGGGTAGGGGAAGGGGTAAGACAGAGAAATGGGATTCACCCTTAATATGAAAACCTTGGCAGTGGTGTTTAGGATGTATTTATGGCTATCCAGGGCTTTGCCTGACACACCAAATAGTACTCAGAATTCCAGACCTGCTGTAACAAAAGTATGTATAACAGAGTCTGTGAGGGATGGGTGGTCTGGACATTTTACATAGGTGTAAGAAGGCAGAAATTGTGATGCGGGGCTCAAATGAGAGAGTGGGGTCTAAGATGACCCCCATCATTTTCACCTCAGAGGATAGATATCACAAGATCCCCACACTCTGAAGGAGAGCCTTGGGAGCCACCAACATGAACTCTGTTTAATTGCTGTTGAGTTTGAGTAGATTTTAATTCATCCAGGGTATGATGTCTTTGAGACAGCGGATCAGAGGTGCGGGAGGAAGGACTGAGTTGGGTTAGGTCTGTATGTAAATCTGGGTGTCATCTGCATATGTGTGGAAGTGAAGACCATGGCGGTGAATGATCTGGCCCAGAGGTAGCATATGATGATGAATAGCAGGAATCCATTCATTGGTTGACAGGGGCTGGGCGGGGATATAGTCCCTAAAAAACACAGACAAATACCAATGGGAAAGTTCTGTTAATTGAATATGAGTTATACCTTAACAGTCTCCGAGCTAATCACTATGCTTCAAACCCTGGAAAAGAACTTAGAAACTAGGTCCTGGACTTCCAGACCTGCTTCCCACAGGTGTTAAGAGTGAAAAACAACACCTTGGCCACAAATCTAGCACCTCAGGGGTGTGTGCTTAGTCTCCTCCTATACCTGTGTAGATAGGGATAAGGCCTTGTGACTATTAGTGGTGGGATTTGGTGATATGAGGCTTCAACTGGCACACATTTTTTTCTAGTTGTTCAGTAAAAAATAATAGATTTTGACTCATTCTGATCATTTGAGTTAGTAATGCTTAAAGCTGAGAGCATGCCCAACATGCTACTGGCAGCAGATAAATTGCTCATTGCTCAAATTAACAATTAATTTTAACAATTCAGACATTTTTTCAAGGGAACCTGAAAATTTGACTTTTATGTTTATTTACAGTCCACTAAATGATACGTCAATGTTTAGTAAATCCATTCATATGGAGCTCCTCTGTACCATATATAGATCTGGAAAATTAAGAGAACACTGCCATTTAATTTATTAAATCAGCATCTTTATGTACTTTATGTCAGCCATTCCATTTCAGTGAATTCCAACACAGACACACCTTATTTTACTTAACGAGGTACTGATTAGGTGATCACAAGAACCAAATCTTATTTTACTGAATGAGGTACTGATTAGGTGATCACCAGAACCAAATCTTATTTTACTGAATGAGGTACTGATTAGGTGATCACCAGAACCAAATCTTATTTTACTGAATGAGGTACTGATTAGGTGATCACCAGAACCAAATCTTATTTTACTGAATGAGGTACTGATTAGGTGATCACCAGAACCAAATCTTATTTTACTGAATGATGTACTGATTAGGTGATCACCAGAACCAAATCTTATTTTACTGAATGAGGTACTGATTAGGTGATCACCAGAACCAAATCTTATTTTACTGAATGATGTACTGATTAGGTGATCACCAGAACCAAATCTTATTTAACGGGGAAAAGTATAAAAACCACTGCCATGGTCATCACTATTCTTTTGCAATAGGAACTGCAAAAGAATTTGCTAGTAGTACCTCAAAAGTAATTAAAAACCTTTCATGTGTTATATAGCTTTATAATGCATTTATAGCTGGTAATTAGCATGTCACTTTAGAATAAGGTGTTTCAGATGGAATTACGTGTTTATAACTCATTTATAAAAGGTAATTTGCACTTAAAATAAGTTAATCCTTCACGTGTTATTTAGGTTTGTAATGCATCATATACTGTATGGTAATAGGCACAACACTTTAATACCTCCTTTCTGGTGTCATAAAGTTTTATACCTCATATTAGTGTGCATAAAAGTTACAATAAATAAACACATTCAGATGTTAAAGTGCACTCAGATATGTCACAGTTGTTGGATTTTTATGACTGCAAGTAAATGAGAAGAGTTGACACCAAATGAGAAGACTAAAAACCAACGGTATGTACATGTACGATTTCATGTTAAACCCATTTAATAAACATCCACCATGACATCAAACTGGAGATATGAATAATCCGATAAAGATTTGAATGGAAAGATTAAAGCATCACAACATTACAAATGAAAGTGGAGAAATAACCACAAATGACTGTATTGTTCAACTGCAACCATTAAAATTAGGTAAATAAGTGTCATTCTTATAAGCGTTTGTAACTACATTTATAAATTAGAAATATCTGAAAGATAAATAAAACAAATCTGTAAACCTGACATGCTTTTTGACTTTTTGATGAATATGCTTGCAGAGTGATTACAATGTATTTACAAATGCTTAAAAAAACATTAATAGTGTTATTATAAACCCTTTATAGACCCTTTATAAATGCTACCCTATTCTAGTGTTACCTTAAAAGGGTTAATTTTACCCAAACACATACCTATTATTAGTACAATCAGAGAAACCAAAATGACTCAGTAGTTTACTGTTTGGCCACCAAGTGCCTGTATGGACTCCCGACAACATCTGGGAATTCTCCTGATGAGACTACGAATGGTGTCCTGAAGGATCTTCTCACAAACCTGGATCAAGGCACCAGTCAGCTCCTGTACAGTCTGTGGCGCTACTTGGCGGCGTTGGATGCACCGATACATAATGTCCCCAAGGTTCTCGCCTGGATTAGGTCTGGGGAATGTGAGGGCACGTCAATGGCATCAATGCCAACATAATCCAGGATTAGATGCTTCTGCATAAAGAGCTATGTTCACAAGGTGTTGCATTTCACATTCCTCCTTGTGTGTCCCCTTAATTTGTTTGAGTAGTTTATTATTCAGGTGCATTTGTTAAAATTATATCGATGAAAGTGGGCTTGTAGGCACTTTAAGATTGGGCGTTTTAGGCTTATTGATTAATTATGTGAGAAATATTTAATACTGACTGGATCCTGTGACCTCGTGTTCAAGTTAAAATGTCATAGGACCATAATTAAGCATATTTATCTTTGCAGAAGGTAGACGATATACTATAGATATTGAAATTTCACAATTAATACCTAATGTAAGACTTAAAACTACCAACTCAATTTGATTTGGAATGGAGACAGTTTCTATCAGTGCAATAGTGTGGTGATTTCGAACAAATATTGCACCACCAACACTACTATCCTATCAGCTCTAAAAACATTTTACCAAACTTAAGCAATATCAGAATCCCCTTTATAAACATTGATTTTCAATATAAACAGGAGTTCTAACAGTTTAATATTCCAAATCACAGACTGTATTGTAACTGTAGTCAGATTTTTCACATCTACCCCATTTGGTCTGAGAACACACTTCCTGGAGTTTTGATCCAATATTTTAAACACACGCGGAGGGATCTGAAATGTAACACCTTGTGAACATAGGTCCTTATGCAAAAGCAACCAATCCTGAGAAACAGTCAAGCTGTTACAAGCATCGAAGGGAGACCTTGTGTGTGGGTGTGCACACGTGGATGAGTCAGTGCCCTCCCCACTAAGGAGGGGAGTGACAGATGGTTAGGGATTAAAAGAGCGGCAGAGCTAGGTTTGTCAGAAGGCTGACCTGACAGGGTCACACAAAGGACCAAGACGGGGCAGTACCTATTTTTTTTTTACAAATGGAGGAACACAAAGGTGATCAGTATTGTTATGAAGACAGAAACTCTTCCTGCAGAAAGGATTCACTATCTACATCTATTTATATAACACTGTATATTTTCTTCTCATTAATTTCAGTGATTACAGTGTTTTTAAACCTAATAGTGATAATTGCCATCTCTCACTTCAAGCAGCTCCACACTCCAACCAACCTGCTCATTCTCTCTCTGGCTGTGTCAGATCTGCTAGTGGGATTCATTGTGATACCAGCAAGTACTGTGGCAATATTAGAGCCATGCTGGGTTCTTGGGGAATATTTCTGTGTTTTGTTTCTCTACATAACTTATTTATGTACTTCTTCATCGTTCTGTAATTTGGTCTTAATATCTGTTGACCGCTATTTTGCAGTGTGTGACCCACTTTTGTATATTTCAAAAATAACAATAGTAAGAATCAAGTATTACATAACCATTGCCTGGTGTTGTTGCATCATATATGATGGTGTTATGTTAAAAATCTCAGTAAATATACTGGTACCCAGCAGATGTTTTGAAGAATGTTATTTTGCTGAAAGAGATATCTGGATTAATATGTTTGACCTTGTACTAACAATGATTGCCCCGAGCTCTGTTATCATTACAGTTTATATGAAAATATTTGTAGTTGCCAGATCTCAGGCAAAAAAGGTATTTTCAAAAGGGGCTGCCACTTTGTCTGGTGTTAAAACTGTCCAGGCAAATAAGTCTGAGAGAAAAGCAGCAAAAACTCTAGGTATTGTGATATTTAACTTTCTCATTTGTTGGATTCCGATTTATTTCATACAAATAATTTATGTTGCAAGTGGAGACTCGTCATCAATTTTCCTTTTTTTTCTGCCACTTGTTAATTCATTTATTAATCCAATAATTTATGCATTTTTTTATCCATGGTTTAAAGTCACAGCTAAACGTATTTTAACCCTGAAGTTTAGTCATTCATAATTCCAATGCTTATGTTATATTGTTGTTATATTGTATTTTTTATCAAAATAGATTTTTCATTAAACCATACTCTGACATTACTAATTTCTGACATCATAATTTAATGTGGTGCTGATAAAGAATGATTCAAATTTTGTAATAATTTGTTTTTTTCATTATAAATACCATAGATCAATGTTCAAACAAAATAGTTATTATTCTAACAAGGAACTGCATGTGTGGCCACCCATGTCACAAGTCTTTCAAGACAGCATTTTAAAATCAGTCTTTAAAAACTCAGTGGATTCATAATGACTTCAAGTGTACTGTGGAAATTCTAAATATAAAATAAATCCTAACATCGAAGAAAATTGAGGTCAGTTTTAGTGTTGCCCAGAACATTGGCGTAGGAACCGGGGGGGACGTGGGGGACATGTCCCCCCAATATTAGAAAATGCTACATGTGTCCCACCCAAAAATTTGCCTATACCACATGGAGAAAAACTGTACATTTAAAACTTTTATTTTGAAAGCGCGACAAAGAAGCTATCAGGTTAGCCAGCAAGTCAAACCTTCCCATTTCATTATATTTATTTTATTTTATTTTACCTTTATTTAACCAGGAAAAAAACTCATTGAGATTAAAATCTCTTTTTCAAGAGTGTCCTGGACTTATATGTTTAAATAATCACCACTCGCCAATCACCGGCTTCATATTCCTCACTTTTCACCTATAGTCAAAGAATCTGATTGGTAGAGAGAAGTTAAAATTACACTAACATAAAAATATTTTACCGGTGCGCACCGTGCACCAGCTTTCATCTTCAGCAAGACTCAACTTTGTATGAGATAAATTAGTCTCAGTCAAGCGGTTGAAATTAGCAAGCTTTTTAAAATTGAATTATGGATCGGAGACATATGACGATTAAATCAACCATGGAATTTTGAATGACACGTGTGTTATGCTTTGCGAGAGGTGCTTAATGCTAATGTTACCTTGGATAACTAGCCACATAGCTATAGATATACTGTAGCTGACAATCATTTTTTCTTTCTTAACCTAAGCAAAAGTAAAATGTTCTGTCATCTCATTTCAGCATAATGCCACCAAAATTTTTTTTTAAAACATCACAGGACATAACGTTACTGACGTTTTTTACGAAAAGTAAGGTTAATGTAAGTATACAACACATTTTACACAAGGATAGGACAACATCCTAACCTATCATTTACCAAGCCTAGATTTACATAAAAAATGATATATTGTCTCATCAGGAGAATGCTGGTACCTTCAGAGAATAGGCAGGTGAGGAAGGAGGGGCACATGGAGTAAAAAAGGAAGTAACAGGTGAAGAGTGTGAGGTAAGGTCTTAAAATGTATTCATGACTGTAATGGGTTAAACCCAAGGATGAGTTGCTGCCTGTTCAATTGAGTTGCTGCCTGTTCAATGCCAGTTCCTCAATCAATAAATAGAAATAATACAATATGCTTAAAGTCTTGAGTCCACTTAGAGCACCAGGACTAAATGTTAACATACATAGTACATTTAATGGACTCATTAGAGCACCAGGACACCCCATCACCTTCTTGCACATCACATGCTGGAATCCAGTTATTAACAAGTGGATTAACATTCTGTAGTTTTGAAATGGGCTCTTCTTGGGTTCAGGAGCTTTACCTTAGACATGAATCACAGCAACCATATTGTATTTTTAGGAGCAGGAAGGCAGCAGCATTACAAAGACAGGAGAGGAATGTGAGGTCTTAAAAAGGCTTAAGTGATAACATTTTGTCTGCTGTACACAGATGTCAGTGTGTGAGTATTTCTGAATCTGCAAATCAGTGCTTTGAAATCTAACATATTAAATATTCACTCTGTGACAAAACAGTAATATATTTTTTGCCTTTTTATTTTGTCAAGTGCAGTTCTGATACTGTACTATATTTTTTGACTTACTGGTTATGATGTTATCTGAATGCTAGTGTTGTACATCATGCAGGAGGATCATCAAAGGGTTGAGACAGGCAGACAAAGAGAGAGAGAGACAGGAGCAGACCGACAGGTAAGAGAAATGTAGAGGATTAGCCCTTTATAAGCTTGATAAAAGTGTAGTCTCATGGCTTTGAGTAAAATTGTGACTTTTTTTGCATTAGGGAGTTCAGAGCAGGCATGACCGAAGCAGAGGCAGAAACAGGGTCAGAGAGTTGATTGACGTTGAAGATTCAAGTCAGAGGATTGAGCCATACCAACCACACCCACAATGTACACAGACTCAAGTGCTGTCTAATTGAGTTTTACATTTCTGAGAGAGGTGGTACAAGGAATTTCCTTGGCTGCATTATGATGCATTGCAGAAAGAGGTTTTGTGTTTCTATTGCAAGAAAGTCTATCAAGAAAAATCCACACCCTTTGCAGCAAAAGCAGAGCATACCTTTATAAATACAGGATTTAGTAATTGGAAAACAGCGATTGAAAAATGTAAAGCAAATGAAAGTAGTCATACACACTACCATGCTGTCTCTGTGACTGCCCAAGAAAATCACACTGTAGACGCACAATTGTCCAGTGCTTTGGCAAAGCAAAAGCAGACAATAGGCACTGTCTCGTGAAAATAGTAAGTTCTATCAAATATTTAGCACGACAGGGACGGGCCTTGAGAGGGCATGAAGATGAAAATAGTAATTTGTATCAGCTCTTGAAAGACAAAGCAGAGGATGATGTTCTTTTAGACAAATGGTTGCAGAGGCCCCAGAATGAATATATTAGCCCAGAGATCCAGAATGATATTCTGTCCAAAATGAGCAACAGTATTGTTCGTGGAATAGCTGACACAATCGGGAACCTACCCATTCTTCAGTATGCAATTATCATTGATGGAACACAAGACATATCTGGGCAAGAACAAGAAAGCATATGCCTGCGTTATATTGAAAATGACCTGATTCCCCATGAAGAATTCATTGGTTTGTATGGTGTCTCAGATACAACACAACAGGAAAGAGTCTTGCTGAAGTTGCTAAGGATGTGCTGCTGAGATTAAATTTACCAATCCATAGTTTACGAGGTCAAACTTATGATGGGGCTGCTAATATGTCCTGTAAATATTTTGGGGCACAGGCACTGATAAAACAAGAGCAGCCACTAGCACACTACGTTCACTGTGGTGCCCACTGTAATAATTTAATAGCACAGAAAGCTTGCTTAGCCTCCGTTTTAATCAGAGACACCTTGGATTGGGTCCACCAGTTGGGAGTCCTGTTATCTCAGTCAGGGAGGTTTAAAGCGATTCATGCAGTGATTGCACATGCAGAGAATACATGTTACACCAAAATAAAGCCGCTCTGTCCAAAAAGATGGACGGTACTGAACAAAGCCATCACAGCTGTTTATTCACAGTATGGATCAGTCCTCGCTAGCTTGCCTTAGCTGTTTTATCACAGTATGGATCAGTCCTCGCTAGCTTGCCTTAGCTGTTTTATCACAGTATGGATTGGTGCTCGCTAGCTTGGAGGCTTCAGGTGCCTCAAACACAGCATCTACTGCTAATGGCTAGCTAGGTCAGTTTCGTAAAGACAAAACAGTGTTGGGTCTAAAGCTTGCCTCACCAGTGGTTCATGAGCTTGAATGCCTGAACATCTCTTTTCAGAAAAAAACGGCAACAGTTGCTGGCATGAAGGCTGCTGTTGAAGTTTTCAGGACCTCAATCAATGCCAAAAGAAGTGAGGCAAGCTTCCAAACTTTGTGTGAAGAGGCGGTGGCCATGGTTCAGTCTTTAGGTCTTAAGCCCATTACAATGCCACAGAGCAGACCACCCGCAAAACGCTTCACTGGAAGAGCTGAAGCACGTCAGCCTAAATCTGCAAAGGACCATTACAGAGTGGAATTCTTTAAAGTCCTAGATACTGTAGATGCACAGTTCACAGAGGGGTTTAACCAGGATGGTTTGCTGACTTACAAAAATTGGAAGACACTTCTGAGTGGAGAGATCAATACAGTCATTGATAAATATTCAGAGTTGAACAGAGAGTCACTTTCAGTGCAGCTTTCTGTTCCGATTGAACTACTCGTTTAGTAACGGTGCAGAAGCTGCAGGGATCATTCGTGGATTGCCTGTGGAGGTACGTGGATTATTTGGGCAAGTGGAAACCCTGGTCAGGTTGCTTTTGGTAGTCGCAGTCTCTTCCTCTGAGGCAGAGAGAAGTTTTAGTGCCCTCCACAGGCTCAAGACTTGGCTCCACTCTACAAAGACTCAGAACAGACTTAACCATGTTGCTGTCTTTCATATCCATCAGGATAAACTGGACTTGTTGGACAAAAACTCAATTTGAAAGCAATTTATTGCTGTGAATGACAAGAGAAAAACACATTTTTGGCTTTCTAGCCTAGGCCATAGGGCATGTCTAAAGCACCATTTAGAGCAGAAAATGAGGATCTCAGAAGAGTTAGAGAATGGCAAACAACTTGAAATACCTTCCTATGAGATTGTAGTCTTCAGGATATATTTATGGAGCTTTGAGGACAAAATGCTGATGCCAAACTAAAGTGGGACACTGTATCTGGGGGAAGAAGCATGGGGAGCAGGTGGGACACTGGCATTAGAGGGGGGTAATATACTCATCTGTAGATTTAAGTGTCAATTTCTGCACCATCACAACACCTGTATAACACAACACCTGAATGAATATTAATGAACATGTTGCCAGAGATGATGCCCTTCTGCAGTAGGTTTCAATGTGGGAGAGATGCCAAATCGGTACCTTGTGTGTATGAATATTTATAGATGCATTAAGGCAGTGTTTCCCATCCGTCTCATGGGGTACCCCTAGACAGTTTTTGTATTTGAACTACCCCTAAGCTAGCACACCTGATTCAACGTTTCAAATAACAAGTGATGATTTGTGAATCTGATGTACTAGTTCAAGGCTGCAGCTAAAATGTGGCACGGCCGGGGGTACTCCATGAGATGGTTGGAAACAACTGCATTAAGGCTCCATAGTCATTAGCTAAGATAATAAGCATTGTTTTACACTTTAATAGAAAAGGAAAGTGGTATAGATATAGATAATAATAATAGATTATATTAAATAGCTGTAGTTCCTTATACATTACTTTAAATGTGCCTTTACTGTACATTTCAACATGTTGTTTTCCTGTTACATTATCACATGAGCAAAAATATAACTTTTTGTAGGATTCCAATGCAAAATATATTTGCATGATTTATCTAATCTGACAATGTTATTTTTGTTATTATCATTAGCTCCTTGTTACTTATTATATACTTACCTTAGAGATCCTTTGTTTCCAAAGCCGTATGTGACTATGTTGTATTTTTTATGTTACAAATAAAATGTTGCCTTATAAAGTGTCACTCTCCTTTTTGTCTGCAATTACAGACTTTTGTTTCCCAATTCCAATATTTGTCTAATAATAAACAGATTGGATGATTTTGTTTATTTGCCGTTTGTTATTCCATATATGTTGTACCACGTCACCATACTGTATGTTTATATTATAGTGGTGGGATGGACGTTGACTCATAATGGCCAATATGTCCCCCCCAATGTCAAAATCAATCTTACGCCCTTGCATGCCAGACCCCATAACGATAAGTTGTAAATTGCTCATTGTTGAAAATAATGTACAAAATGTACAACTCTTTTTTTCTCTTTTGCACACATTTTCTTTTACGAAAACATGGTGTTTTGTAAACACATTCATTACGGGCGTTATTATGACAGTTCACTGCAAATTAGTTTTTTTGCTCTGATTACAATGTAACAGGGGCAAGGGGAGCAAAACTTCTTGGGCGGGCGGTTAGAAGCTTACTACATCAGAGGTATTGAAAGCATGTGCCATGCCACATTGTGTTGCGTAATGCTTCCTGTGCCATGAATACTTTGGAAATCTGATGTGTTCTTCTTTGGCAATTTATGCAGTACTTTTTTTCATAAAGGCAGATGCACTTGGGAAGCGGAAGAGCAGCATTGCTCACGAGAAACTCATTCATTTCAATGTGTGACCCCATTCATTTCAATGAGTGACCCCATTTATTTCAATAAGAGACATGGCTGCGCTCTCCTAAACTGCTGTGCCCAGAAAAGCGATGTGCACCTCTCCAAAATAATGTGTAGCCACTGTAGTCAAAGTAATAATGAGTTAAAAATAATTAGAATTTTGGCCCAAATGCCGCTGACCTCTTTAAGTGCAACCAATCGGATTACATTTGGTTGTCATACCATTCTATGAACCAAAATGGAGGAGGAACTGATTTCTGTGTATTCTAGTTTCTACATAATCTCTGAAACAGAGAAGTACATTTTGTGTGATTTGGTAAATTGTTTTATTTATATAATACAGACTCTGGATTATACAAATGTATACTGTGATGTACCTTGTGTTGGGGCACAACAGGATAGTTGGATAAACAATGTCCAGAGTCATATTTTTTGATTGACTGCAAACTAAATCATTATTTAGTAGCACTACAGTACATGATTTTTCAGTAAGTATAGTTTGGATGGCCCAAGGATTCCACATAAAAGTTAAGATGTTTTCAGTTTGTGTAATTGTGACAAATTGTGATAAAATTGTTCATTTGAAACAATTTATGGTAATAATTTAGACATTCATGTCTGTGTTAAAAAGGTGTTAAAAATACTAAAGTATGTCAGTTTTTAAAAGTGTAAATATACTGAAATTATCAGAAAGTCTTAACAATTGGCCCTGTATTGATTGTTCACACCTTTCTATCTACCAGAGGGAGATTGCAGCCTTTTTCTCATTCTCGATAAACATCGGAATGGGGAAGCAACACTGTTGTTGGTCGTGACTTTTCTATTCTTTTTCTCAGGTTTTGTCCTTTAGATTTTCATTGAAACTATAGCTAAAATATTTGAAAACAATGTTGAAAGAATGTGATGTTTCTATGAAAACAGAGAGCCTAATTTAAGTTACTGCAACTCACTCCTGGTAGGACTCCCGGCATGTGCCACAAAACCACTTCAACTCCTTGAGAATGCAGCGGCCTGCCTGGTCTTCAACCTTTACAAGTTCTTCCACGTCACCCCACTTATACGGAGGGGCAAAAAAGTATTTAGTCAGCCACCAATTGGGCAAGTTCTTCCACTTAAAAAGATGAGAGAGGCCTGTAATTTTTATCATATGTACACTTCAACTATGAGAGAAAAAATGAAAAAAATAAATCCAGAAAATCACATTGTAGGATTTTTAATCAATTTATTGGTAAATTGACTGTCCCCTCCGGACCCCCGGCGCTGACGCCGCCGTCCTCTGGACCCCCGTAGCTGACGTCTGGACCCCCGTCCGGGACCCCGTCGCTGACGTCTGGACCCCCGTCCGGACCCCTGTAGCTGACGTCCGGGACCCCGTCGCTGACGTCTGGACCCCCGTCTGGACCCCCTTCGCTGATGTCCGGACCCCCGTCCGGGACCCCGTCGCTGACCTCCGGACCCCCGTCTAGACCCCCTTCCTTGATGTCCGGACCCATGTCGCTGACGTCCGGACCCCCGTCCGGACCCTCGTCGACAGACCTCCCAGACCCCCTGATGCCAGGGCTCCCAGAACCCCTGCCGCCAGGGCTCCCAGACCCCCTGCCGCCAGGGCTCCCAGACACCCTGCCGCCAGGGCTTCCAGACACCCTGCCGCCATGGCCACCTGAAATACCTGACCCCTGGCCACCTGAACTGCCTGTCCCCTGGCCACCTGAACTGCCTGTCCCCTGGCCATTTGAACTGCCTGTCCCCTGGCCGGAGGCGCTGTCTGTCCCTGTGCCATTACCTGCCCTTGTCCCTGTGACATTACCTGCCCTTGTCCCTGTGCCATTACCTGCCCTTTTCCCAGAGCCATTACCTGCCCTTTTCCCTGAGCCATTGCCTGCCCTTTTCCCAGTGCCTTTGCCTGGGCCCCTCTCTGTCCCTCCTGACCCCGGGCCGCTCTCTGTCCCTCCTGACCCAGGGCCCCTCTCCGTCCCTCCTGACCCGGGGCCCCTCTCTGTCCCTCCTGACCCAGGGCCGCCCTCTGTCCCTCCTGACCCAGGGCCGCCCTCTGTCCCTCCTGACCCCAGGCCGCCCTCTGTCCCTCTTGACCCCGGGCCGCCCTCTGTCCCTCCTGACCCCGGGCCCTCTGTTCCCCCCAGGCCTCGGGTTCTCTGTTGCCCCCCTCGGTGCGGTGGGCTTTTGAGGGGGGGTACTGTAACATCCAGCCCTGTGTAAGGCTGTATATACGTTCCCTTTGTTATGTTCAGTTATGTCTCCTGTGGTTATGTCTTGCGTTCTCAGTGGTTTTTCAGTATATACAGGTCCTTCTCAAGAAATTAACATATTGTGATAAAGTTCATTATTTTCCATAATGTAATGATAAAAATTTAACTTTCATATATTTTAGATTCATTGCACACCAACTAAAATATTTTAGGTAATTTATTGTTTAAATAGTGATGATTTTGGCATACAGCTCAAACAAAACGTCAACCTTCAAATAATTATGTTCAGTTATGCACTCAATACTTGGTCGGGAATCCTTTTGCAGAAATGACTGCTTCAATGCGGCGTGGCATGGAGGCAATCAGCCTGTGGCACTGCTGAGGTGTGATGGAGGCACAGGATGCTTCGATAGCGGCCTTAAGCTCATCCAGAGTGTTGGGTCTTGCGTCTCTCAACTTCCTCTTCACAATA